>BPLR01008496.1:0-78094 GCA_021605095.1 Caerostris extrusa | reverse complement strand
TTAACAAATGAATAATGTTTAAAAAAAAATATTTTGCAATTCTTGTGTTAAGAATCATTTTTAATTAGCTTCACAGACAGAATACACGATTAAAAATGCAGATATATTGTTAATAAACGTTAGATTAACATTGTTTTTTAAATATACATTCAACAAATTTTCAATTAGAAATGAAATATTTCATAACTTTAGTATTTCTTTAATAATAAATCTTAAAAAAACTCTCTCAGTTGATATTCTAGGAGGAATTGTAATGCATGATTACAATATAATATCTATTCATATGAACATGATACAATTTCTTTTGTATTAAATTCTACACATCAATAACCCCCAACTTAATTTTATAATGTTTATAATATTTATTAATGTTTTATTTATTTTTTATTAAATTTATAATGTTTTTTATTGTTTATTTTTCAAAAACAATCTAGTTTTAATTATAACATCATTTTAGAAAATAATTTCTGTTGACAATTTTAAAAAAAATTAATAACTTTTTAAAAGGATTTCAATAGAATAAGTGTCTTTGACACCCCAAAAATTGTTTCGCCAAAATTCTAAAGTAATAAACTTTTCAAATAAAAAAAAAATTGGGGGTTTTCAATCAAGATCCATTTTTAATTAAAGAATACAAAAAAAAAACCAACTATCATCATCATCGTAATAAAGTTTTAAAAAAAAAAACTTGTTTTAAAATTTCTTAAATTCATATTTTATAGAAAGTTTGAAGACAAGGTCTTGAACAATTCCATAATTTAGTCACGAGTAATGAAATTCAAGTTAAAATTATTGAACAATTTTTTTATTTCATTCATAAAGGTAGTTATTTTTAAAAACTGAAAAAAAAAAAGCGATGTATTATGGTTTAAAATCCAAGTGTGTTTCGTTAATAAGACGTTGAGTGTTTCCATTGTATTTAAATATTCTTTTTTTTTTTCTGTAGAAAAATTCTCGTTCAGTGATTTTATAATAGCCTAATTAAACTTCGCATAAAAGATAAGTATTAAAAAAAAAAAAACTCTTTGAAACTCATCAGGTATAGGAGCTAATTATGAATCCATTTCTCAATAAACTTATTAAGGAAAATATCAGAGAAATGTTCGCTTTATCGAGCTTGATAATTTCCGATAATCATTTTTATAACCGATTTATTGTCTCAGTTTTTCTCTTGAGAATAGTACTGAGATTCCTTTTAAGACTAAAGTTTTGAAATTCAATGCAGATTAATGAATTCGTATAAAAAATGTAAGGCGTCTTGAAATAATTATTCCGTTAAAGGTTTGAAAGCTAATTTCAAAAGTTTTTAGAAATCATATTCTTGAAACAAAGTAATACGAAATTATTTGATTTTAAGTTCTTAAATTATTTAATTGGTTCAAATTCTTTTAAAAACTTGTCTGAAACAAATGAATATTCGGATCAGGGATGAATAACTTATTTTACTTAACAAATGAATAGTGTTTAAAATTTAAAAGTATTTTGCAATTTTTGTGAAGATTCATTTTAATTAGCTTCCCAGACAGAATACACGATTAAAAATTTAAATATATTCTTAATAAATGTTAATATTCACAGTGGTTTTTTAAATAAGCATTCACTAATAAATTTTTTGCAATTAGAAATGGAATATTTATAACTTTACTATATACTTATTTATAACTTTATCATAGTTTTTTTTGTTAACATTAATCTCGATATATTTGATTTATTAAAATATTATTCCTAAAAAAATTACAATCAACATAAAAATAATTATCGTATTAAATACTCATGTTGTTACCTCATATAAAATTGACGAGTTAAAATTAATACAATTTTATTTAATAACTTTAAGTAGCTATAATTGTTCACATGACGAATTTATATTATTTAGTATAAAAGCATATACAGGGTGATTATAATTAAAGTCCCTGTTTCGAACTGCAGAAAAAAGAAGCACTCGTCACAATGAGTTCAAACTTGAATACTTGAAGGGTAAAACGATACATCAAATAAAAGTTCCAAAGTGTATTAATAGATGGCGCTGTAAGAGACATAAAGGAGGTGAATTCGGTTACCAATGATATTTTGAATCGAAATGGCAAACGTATTTGGCATGAGCTGCACATTAAACCAACTGTAGTGTTCAATGTGTTTAATTGTTTCAGTTGTTTGACGGAAAAAATGACTTCCAAGTCATTCAACAGTTGTGTCCCTGTTAGTGGAAAACCCATCCACCACGGCAAGGTCATACCAAATTGGATGGTAAAAATCGGTAGAACTTTTTGAACTTTTTATTCATACCATACCAATTTCCTTCTTCAAGTATCTTCAGTTCAAATTTGAACTCATTGCGAAGAGTGTTTCTTTTTTTTTTACAACATTTTGAAAGTGGGACTTTAATTATAATCACCCTGTATATGTTTTCTTTCACTAAATAATATAAATTCGTCATAAAATCCATGGAGGTTAGTGAGAAGAAATATTACATTGGGAAAATTATATATTTCGACTTTTATTACAATACTCACAATTTACCTTGATGCTGTTTATAAAGATGTGTGTAACGAATTTTTGATTCCATAAGATTAAATTTAAAAATATATTACAGTATATTTAAAAGTTGAAATAAGGTGGTGAAAGAGACTGAGCGAGTTATTAAATTTAATACCATCTAAGATTAGTATTTCAACTAAAATATATATTTAAGCTCAATGAAAATTGTTTAGATAATCTCAAACATCACATTCAGTTATGTATCTAATCTTCTCTATACACATTAGCTTTCCAATTTATTTCATAAAATTAAAGCAACATGTGATTGGAAATCATTAAAACAGAGAAATTAATAACAATTTTCAATTTCGCAATATTTTGTATAGATTCAGCGCTTCGCTTTTGATTAGAAAGTCGATTAAATGTGGAAGAAGGAATCTATAAATAGATTAAAGATTCGAATTTGATGTAACCACTATCCAGAATAAAACTAATTACAGGTATGAAAATTCTCATTTCGCATGGGAACTTAAATTAAGCTGAAATTAATTATCCCCAGATTCTGTGGTAGATAATTCCAATAAGTTTTCATTGCGAGTCTTAGATTTGTAGATTATGAAATTTTATGACATCAGTTTAATATTCAATGATTTATCTACTTAATTATGAAGATACATTATTGGTTTAATATTTCATAACTATTTCCTTTTCAGGTGTCACAAATATAAAATATGTTTCCCTTCAAATCATCATTGCTGTTTTTCAGTGTGTTTTTGCATAAAAAGTAAAAATGGCAGAAATAAATGACGAATTTACCACCATTTATCCTACTTCTGATGAATTGTCCTTTGATGAATTTTATTGCAATCTTTCGTATCTCAATCAAGCCAATGTATCCAATGGTGAGTATTAATAAAGCATATATTTTTTTTTCTTTATATTTATTTTATGCATTGTTTGTCAGTAAATCCTTATCAAAATTACTCAAGTGTCTAAATAATTCAAATAACTAAAATAGAACAATGTTATAAACCACATTGGAATGTTATTTCTCATATAAATTTCATTAGTAAGGAAATTTATTGAAAAAATAATCAAAATTTCTGCTTTTTTTTATCAACGATAGAAATAATGAATTTTTGAAAAAGAAATGTAGAAATTTTGATCGTGGATAGAAATATAGTAATTTTTTTTTTTTCTACAAAATCTCACATTTTGGAGAATAGCAAACAATTGCTTCTTATTAAAATTAGTATTCCGATAAGAGCCTTCTATCTTCTGTCCAAAGCTAGCGTAAACTAAAAATATATCCGAAATAAGAATTATTTTCAATGTATAGTTCGTTCTGTTTTATTATTGATGGAGTTGACAACAAATGAAGAAATTACATTTCCAATTGGGCTAATAGGTTTATATTTAGCTATTGCTAATAATGGCATATTGTGTAACAAATCTCGCACATAGAAATTTATTAAAATGAAAAAATGATAATCTAAAAACTATTAATGATAATAGGAAACTAAATACATAATCAATTACCACATGTGGTATTCAGTTTGTCGCGCTATGGTCGTTTTTTGCATTCTTTGGTCTAATTAGACCGAGACCTACAATTTAATGGGGATTCCGAACAACTCACAAACATCCATGCCACAGCCAGCATTCGAACCAGAAGGCTGTGGTACCAAAGGCCAGAGCGCTAGCCGATTGCCCATGTAAGGGAAGTAAATCATAAAAAATCAATAAATTCCTGTTGATGGTTTCATTTGGAATAGAATAATGCAATAAGTTATACACATAATTAGTTATACAAGACAGTGATGTAAAAATGCAATAATATCGATGTTTTTAACCAGAATATCTTTCCCTTATAATTACTGTTGTTGTTCTAACACCGATATTTATCGCAATTATATTGTTATCATTGTAGTAACAATTTAACAACCACTGTTCAGTACAACCTTTGTTGTAAGTATTGTTATGTTGCTGAATTGTTTTTGTTTTCCAGAATCCTTTTGCAAATGCCACTTGGGATGGATTGTCCTGCTGGCCAGCAACTTTGGCGGGAAGCACTGCTACAATTTCCTGCTTCCCAGAATTCAATGGTGTCAAGTATGATGTAAGTGGTAAGTCAAATTCCAAGCACTTTACAATCTTCTATGCACTATCCCTCTTATTTGATGTTTTTCTCTTTTCTTAAGAATTTTGAGTTTATAATTTAAGACAAATAAAAATTTAGCTTGATTTGGATATGCTTTCAGAAAAAAATGGAATAATTGAATTTTTTTTTCTTTCTTTCTTAAAGTGTAATGCAATTTTTAATTCAATAACCCTTTGGTGGTTTTATTCCTTGCTTCAAACATGTCCATCAGATATATTTACATACAGATGTTCCATCAAATGCTAATCTTTTATTTCAATATTATTTTAATACATCGCTGCACTTTAGTGGTTGGTCACTGTGAAGGAAAATTTATTTGGTGGAACTGAATCCTTTGTACTGAAGATTTAACATATTAACTTAATTACATTTTTTGAAAGTAATAATTTTACATTAGTCTGTGTTTTATAACTTTTACATGTTGTTTTTTTCCCTAAGAATATAGTGCTAAAATAAATGCATCTAATATGAATTAAGACCAGCATGGGTAAAAAATATAGAATCCTGCCAAATTGATCGCTAGGTTACCAAACCGCTATGTAAGCAAACAAAATGGCTGCCGCAGTTACAGTTTCCGTGATAAATCGCTATTACGCTATATAAGAGTTTTGACTTCATAATATAAGACAAATGAAAATTTATATTGTTTCGGATATACCTTCGAATAAGAAATAGAACAGTTGGATTTATCGTTGGATTATCGATTTAGTTTATTTATTGTTGGAATTCTTTTCTTTCTAAAAGTAGAATGTAATTTTTTTTAAATCTTAAACCCTTTTTGATTTTATCCCATCTTTAAACATATCCATTGAATACATTTACATAAAGATGTTCAATCAAATATGAACCTTTATTGAAATATTATTTTTAATATATCACTGCACTTGTGTGGCTGGTCCTTGTGAAGGAGAATATATTTGGTGGAACTGAATCCTGAAGATTTAGCATGTTCATTTAATTAGATTTTTGAGATTTCTGTAAGTTATAATTTTACATTAGTCTGTGTTTTATATATTTTACAAATTGTTCTTTTTCCTGATAATATAGTGATAAAATATATGCATTTAATA
Organism: Caerostris extrusa; assembly: GCA_021605095.1. Classification (NCBI taxonomy): domain Eukaryota; kingdom Metazoa; phylum Arthropoda; class Arachnida; order Araneae; family Araneidae; genus Caerostris; species Caerostris extrusa. Next base: position 72,385 of record BPLR01008496.1, on the reverse strand, counting down.
TTAATTAAGATATACATGAGTAAAAAAATTTAGAATCCTGTATTCCTTACGCCTAATTGATCGCCAGGTTGCTAAATCGTTGTGTAAACAAACTGGCTGGTGCAGTTACAGTTTTCGTGCTAAATTACCATTATGCCAAAAATCTAACTACAAAAACGATTGCTAAATCTCTATTACTCCAACATTGATTGCTAAATCGCTGTTATGCGAAACTTTATTGCAACAAAAGTGATACTAAAATGTATGGTTATAACATCCGAGCAAAAGGCTATCACGCTAAAATTTATTGCTAATACGCCAAAATGTACTGCGAAATCGCCAAATTTTATTGCTGTTACACCAAACTTTTGTATGTTGTTTTCTATTCCGCAATGAAATGATAAAAGAATATTATTTAAAAAGAAAATAGAAGAAAAAGCGGAAAATTCAGTTTTACATTCCCTTCCACTCATCTGTCATCCATTTCTGTCCTTGTACGGCCATTTCAGACGAATAAAGAAGACAGATAACAGGGCAAAACAACAGGAAATACATAAAAAATCAATAAATTGCAGATGTTATCACTTAATGTGAAGCTCAATAAACAATTCGAGAAGTCAAAAGTAAAGTTTTTCAGCTCGAATTGAAATAATAGTTTCCATAACACCTTAAGTATTAAAAAAATTACTTATTAATTATTAATCAAACAGAAGAAGTTAATAAAAGGTAAAAAATAACTTTATTTCGCATTTGAACAACTGGTAACATCGTAAATATTTATATTATGTATCAATGGCCACCTACAGTTATAAGAGATATCTTTTATCAAATAATAAATTTTAAAATGAGTATGCATTTTTGTTCATATTTATTAAAAAAATTATTATATTATAAACTGTGTAATCCTAAAGAAATTGGTTAAACTTTCCACGTTGCAAAATTCGTGACTTCTTCGAAGGTGCAAGATTATAGGTTTTAACTCTAACATGTACTTCACTGCTAAAAAATAATAATTAATCTCGCAGAAACTGATAAAATTTCAACCAAAAATTCGCAATAGTTATTGTTTGAAAATTTTTGTTGAATAATCAAGTACATAATTGATTTAAGTTGAATTTATATTTAAATATGAATTTTCAGGAATAGTATGTTCGGAAAAAATGTTAACATAAAATAAAATTAGTAAATAAATAAATTTAATTAATAATAAAATACTGAAGTTAAATTAAAATTTTTAAAATATATTCTGCAATATAATGTAACATAATGGTTTAAAAAATAACATTGTTTTTAGCTGAAGGATTTCTGAAAATAATTTTATTAATCAGGAATAAGTTTTGTTGCTTCTATTATATTTGTAGGAAAAAAAGTTTGGTTAAAATCTAGAATACTGTACCCCCAGAAAGTCGCCAATCTTGCAACCCCTGAATATTTCGCCAATTTTCCACCAGTTTCTTTAGGGATTGCAATATGGTAATTAGAGGAAATCGAAGCTTCATTTTCCGAACAATATAATGACTATTTTATTGCTATTTCGATAATTATATGCAGTAAATAATAACAGAAATGTATATACTTTTAAATAAGTATCCCGATAAATTATCGATAATTCCGAGCTTATTCTTATAACGTATGTCTGTCGCTCCTACAAAACATAAACAATTTTTAAGATGTTGCCGGTCATGAAAATAAGAAAGAAACAAGAAAACGATTTTTTAATTTATTATTATTATTATTATTAAGAAGAGTATTTTTGAGAAGATCTAGATCCCGATCTTGCCCTCATGGAAATAAGAAACAAAACAAGAAAAACAATTTTTTTAATTTATTAATAACTTATATTTTATTCTTAAATAATTAATTTCCTTAAGATGTTCGTTTAGTTAGGATTTTGTGGCAACCGTAATTAGAATTCGCACGGAATATTTGAAGCTTTAGCTTTTTTAGAACGTTAATTAACGTTACAATTTAAATTTTTAATAATTAAAATAAATTATTAACAATAAAATAATGTGTCCGGAACGTTTGATAATTATCTGGCAGAGGACATGGCGACGCCAGCACAAATTTAACATCCGCAAATTTTTATATGATTTCACCGATGGAATAAAACATTCGTTTCCACCACAGAAAAGACATACCACAATAAAAGGTAAGTTATTCTCTAGTTTCTTCTTTTTTTCTCTTTTATTAATATTAATTTATCATTCGAATTCAGGTTCGTAAAGAACATGACTTATTTTTGACAATTAAAAACAATTGGCGAATTAGCGAATAATTTTGGCGAAATTTTATCATAACAGCGATTATTATCTTTGTCTTAACGATACATTTTTATGAGTTAGCAAAATAAAATTCATCGTAATAATTTGGCTACAAAGCAATTTAATTGGGTGTGAAAGCAATTTAGAATAAAATATTGGCAAAATGATGATATATTTTGGCGTTAAAGCGGCAATAAGTGGCATATAAAGAGAAAACACTAAGATTTTGCCGTAATAGTGGTAAACTTTTGGCAATAAAGCAATATAAATTGGCGTAAAGGCAATTTAGACATAATTTTTTTGTCACAATAGTGCTAAATTTGTGGCGAAAAAAAGCGATAACATTTGGCGCGAAAGTATTCCAGAAATAAATTTTTTAGAGATAAAAATTTGCCGATGAAACATTAACTGTTGCCGTAAAAGCAGAAAACAATTTGCTTAATGAAAAATTTGCCGATAAAGCGATAAATGTTGGCGATAAAGTATTAACTTTTTGGCTTAAAAGCACATATAACAAAATTCGCTTAATGAAAAAGTTTGGCGATAAAGAATTAACTTTTGCCGTGAAAGAATTACAAATAACAAAATTTGCTTAGTGAAAAAGTTTGGTAATAAAACGATAAATGCTGGCGATAAAGCGATAAATGTTGTCAAGCATTTCAAAGATTAAAATTTTGACAAGATAGCGATAATATTTGGGCGTTAAAGCGATAAACTTTGGCTTCAAAGCCTTTTCAGGAATAAACTTTGATATAATAGCTATTTGGCTAATGTTGGCGTAATAGCACTATTTGGCTATAAATTTTGGCGAAATAACATTTTAAAATGATACTGAACTTCGGCAGACATTTTGTTTGCTTACTTGACGATTTGTCAACCAAGTGAAGGATTTTGCCGTAATATCATTTTACCGCGCAAACTACCTTTCTCATTGATTTCTATGCTTACTTCTACCGACTTGGCAACTTGGTAATGTGTTTGGCACAAATGGTACAGGATTCTAGATTTTAACCAGAAGTTTTTTAAAGTTTTTTACTAGATTTATTTTCAAAACTTCTCACTTAAATCAAATAAAAATGTTGTAAACAAAAATGTTTTTGCTTAAGTTGTTCATAGGCATTAATGCTATTATGATTTTTTAAGTTAAGAATATATCTTTCATTGTGCTTAGTAAAGCATGAAAAGTGAGATTAATTGTCCTGAAATTTTCTTTTGTTGAAAACAAAATGTGTGATTATTTCGCTAAAGAATTCATAATTAATTATTTTTTAAACATCCTTATCAAAACTGGGATAATTGGGCTGTTGTTTTTTTTAATAAAAATGATAAAAGAACTTGTTCAAAAACAAAAATTACGAAACCGCGAACTATGTTTAAATTAAAATCATTTCTACGTAAACAAATTAAAGAAGACGTACCTTTCTTTTTAATCGCACAAAGTTGCTAAAATGATTTTTTTGCTTAATTCCTTTATTTAAACTCATCTTACCATGAAAACTAAATGAAGTCTTTACTTTAAATAGCTTCCTTCACTAAAGAACGAAAATCGTAAACAAGTTAAATTAAAAACTGGTCCTGTTATATTTAATTCCTTCGACTGGCGTACTGAACACATAAAAAATATATATAATATGCTGGTTTTCTTTTTACTTTTTAATCAACATTTTTTAGTAATTCTTGCTAATACTCATTTAATATATCATAATTTTTTTAAAAAACAGAGTATTTCATACGTGTTAATATTCTCCAAGTGATACAATAGAATTATTTTCCATTTTTTTTAAGTTCATAAAATATTGTTTCATTAAATTCGTTGTACCAAAACACTAAGACTTAATTTGTCCTAGGTCTGTAAAAAGGTTGTAATCCTTTATTCTTTTTTTTTTAATTTAATTATGGTTTATGTTAATGGAGTGTCTTAAAATAATTATATTACTATTTTTTTTCTGAACAGACTTGGTTTTCTTTTAAAGTATTTAAAGTAAACAAAAGTAAGTTTAACTATAATTGCTTTTCCTCAAACAGCATTGTTCAAAATAGAAAAGAAACTTTTATTGTAATTATATATATTTTTTTTGTGTTGTGTTTAATTTTCATAAGGATTACGAAACTTTATATTTTTTTTTAAGTATCCGATGTAAACTTTCATTAAAAATATGTTTTTAAAGATCTGTTTTCTATTAAATGAACAACAATAAAATGTTTGAAATAGCAAAGTTTATTTTTATCTCTAAGACTTTTATTATTCTCTGCATTTCTCATTGTAATCCTATTAAGAATTAAAAAGAAACATCTTAAAATTATTATTATGATTTTTGTTATTTCAAAAATGCAGTTGTTAAAATATTAAGAATTTGCAAATTAGCACATTATTAATCTTTAAATTATTCAAGACGAGTTATTTGGAATTCAAATGATAATTATTTTAATACAAAAAGGATAATTTTTTATACACAAGATGATGTGACTTTATCTTACCAGATAAGAAATAATTAAATTAATTTATCATAAATGTTTCAGATAAATTTTATCGGTACATATGTCTGATAATTCGCCGGTACATATGTCGATTACTGCCACATATTTAACCGGGATAAAAATCAAATAAACATAAGATTCTTGTTTAAGTGAATTATCGGAAAAGAATAGATAAATTTTTTTGTATGCTGGAAACAGGAAATTCATTATCAAATAATATTATTAATGAAGAAAATATTCTTCATCAACGTAGATACTATTATTTATATAATAATTACGCATAAAACTGAGAATATTTTTTTATTTATAATTTTGCAGTTTCAAAACAAAGTGAAATTAAAATACACAAAAGGAAAAAAAAAAGTAAACCTTAAATATTAAAAAAACAATTTATTAAATATTTAATAATCAAACAGAAGAAATTAATAAGGTAAAAAATAAATTTGTTTTTTTCCATTTTAATAAGTGGCAACATCAAAATATTGATATTATGCATCATTGATTACCGACTGTTATAAGATAACATTATCGGTATAATCATTTAGATAAAGAATATATTTTTTTCATATTTATTAAAAAATTATTATTTTATGGACTTTTATAACCCTAAAGAATTTGGCGCAAATATTTCGGGTTGCCAGATTGGCGACTTCCTCGGGGTGAAGGATTCTAGATTTTTACCCAAACATGTGATTCCCTGAGAAAAATAATAATTAATCTGACCAAAAATAAATAAATAAATAAATAAAACTTCAAGCAACAATTCGTCATAGTTATCATTTGAAAAATATTTTGAATAATTACGTACATAATTGGTTTAAGTTGAATTTATATTTAAATATGAATTTTCAGGAATAATGTGTTCGGAAAAAATGTTAACTAAAATAAAACTAAAAAAATTAAATTATTAAATAAATAAATTTAATTAATAATAAAATGCTGAAGTAAAACTAAAATTATTAAAAATATAAATTGCACCATAATGTAATGTAATATTTTAAAAAGTTACATTGTTTAAGCTGAAGGATTTCTAAAAAAAAATTATGTCATTAGCAAGGAATTAGTTTTGTTGCTTATGTTACTTGTATTATATTTATAGGAAGATAATTTTTTTTGAAGAACTTTTTACTACATTTACTTTCAAAACTTTTCATTTAAATCAAATTAAAGAAGCTAAAAACAAAATGATTTGCTTAAATTGTTCACAGGTATGAATGCTATTATGATGTTTTTAAATTAAGAATAAATCTTTCGTTGTGCTTAGTAAAGCAAGAAAAGCCTGAAACTCTTTTTACGTTGAAAAAAAAAATGTGTGATTATTTCGCTAAAGAATTCATAATTAATTATTTATTTTTAAAAAACATCTTTATCAAAATTGTGGTAATTGTGCGAGATTTTTTTGAATGAAAATGATAAAAGAACTTGGTCGAAAATAAAAATTACGAAACCACGAACTATATTTAAACAAAAACCATTTTTGTGTAAACAAATTAAAGAAGATATCATTTTCTTTTTAATCGTACAAGTTTTCTAAAATATTGTTTTTTTTTTTACTTAATCCCTTTATTTAAACTTATCTTACCATGAAAACTAAATGAAGTCTTTACTTAAAATAAACTTCCTTGACTAAACAACGAAAATCGTAAACAAATTAAATTAAAAACTGGTCCTGCTATATTTAATTCCTTCGACTGGTATTCGAAACACAATAAAATAAAATCTATATAATATGCTTGTTTTCTTTTTACGTGTTACTCAACATATTTTTCAGTAATTCTTGCTAATACACATTTAATATAACATAATTTTTTTCTGAAAACAGAATAATTCATACGTGTTAATATTTTCCAAATGATACAACAGAATTATTTTTACATTTTTTTTTTTTTAGGTTCATAAAATACTGTTTCATTAAATTCGTTGTAAATTGATAAACTAAGATTTAATTTGTCCTAGGTCTGTAAAAGGTTGTAATCCTTTATTATTTTTAAAAATTTAATTATGGTTTATGTTAATGAAGTGTCTTAAAATATAATTATATTGTTATTTTTTTTTTCTGTATAAACTTGGTTTTCTTTTAAAGTATTTAAAATAAACAAAAGTAAGCTTAATTATAATTGCTTTTCCTCAACCCTGTTGTTGAAAATAGAAAGAAACTTTTATTGTAATAATATTTTTTGTGTTTTTAATCTTCATAAGGATTACGAAACTTTTATTTTTTTAAAAGCATCCGATGTAAAATATGTCTTTGAAGAACTTTTTTTCTATTCAATGAACTACAATAAAATGTTTGAAATAGTGTAAGCTTTTTTTTTATCTGCGAGACTTACTTTTTTCTCTGCATTTCTTATTGTAATCTTATTAAGAAGTTAAAAAACCATATCTTAAAATTATTATTATTGTTATTATTATTAGAGAGTTTTTGCATACCGTATTTTGGACGTCCGTTAGCTTTTTCTCCCCAGCGCGCATGCTCATAGGAAACATTATTACAGATACGCATGCGCAATTTCCTATGAGCATGCGCGCTGGGGAGAAAAAGTTAACGGACGTCCAAAATACGGTATGCAAAAACTCTAATATTTAAAAATGAAGTTGCTAAAATATTATGAATTTGCAATTTAACATATTATAAATCTGTAATTTATTCAAGATGAATCATTTGAAATTAAAATGATAATTATTTTCATTCAGAGAATAATTTTTATACATGAGATGTTAAGATTATCTTACCAGTAATCAAATAATTAAATTAATTTATCATAAATATTTCAAATAAATTTTATCGGCACGTATGTCTGATAATTCGATAGTTGGTTTTAATTAATGTCATTAATGCATATTTAAACAGGAAGAAATCAAATAAATATAAGATTCTTGTTTAAATAAATTATTGGAAAAGATAAGATCATCAAATTTGTTTGTATACTGCTAACAGGAAAATCATTAACAAATAATATTGTTAATGAAGAAAGTATTTTTCATCAATGTAGATACTTACTATTATATATATAATAATTGCGTATAAAATTGTGAATATTTTGGATTAATAACTTTACAATTTCAAGACAAATTGAAATTTAAAATACGCAAAAAGAAAAAAATGTGTAAACCTTAAGTATTAAAACTTTAAGGATTAAAAAAAATACTTAATAAATTATTTAATAATCAAACAGAAGGAATAAATATGTTAAAAAATAAATTTTTTTTTTTTTTTTTATTTTAATAAGTGGCAACATCATAAATATTTATACTATGTATCAATGGCCGACCTACTGTTATAAGATGTCTTTATCGAAATAATCCGTTAAAAAAAGGCTATATTTTTGTTCATATTTATTAAAAAAATTATTATATTATAAACTTTTATAACCCCAAAAAATTGGCTAAATATTCCGGGTTGCAAGATTGGCGAACTTTCTCGTGAGTGCTGGATTCTAGATTTTTGCCCAAACATTTACTTCACTGCTAGAAAATAATAATTAATCTCACCAAAAAAAAAAAAAAAAAAAGAATCAATCTTCAAGCAACAATTCGTAATAGTTATTATTTGAAAAAATTTGCTGAATAATAACGTTCATAATTGGTTTACGTTGAATTTATATTTAAATAGGCATTTTCAGGAATAGGACAAAAATGTTAACTAAAATAAAAAATAAAAATAAAATTAGTAACCAAATAAATTTAATTAGTAATAAAATATAGAAAAAAATTAAATTTTTAAAATTATATATATTACAATATGATATAATGTAGTATTTTAAAAATAAAAAATTTTTAAGCTGAAGGATTTGAAAATTATATTATTAATAAAGAATAAGTTTTGTTGCTTCTATTATATTTCTAGGATAAGAAATTTTTTAATATTGAACAGTTTTTTACTAGATTAACTTTCAAAACTTTTCATTTAAATCAAATTAAAAATGCTATAAACAAAAATATTTTGCTCAAATTGCAGCACAGGTTTGAATATTACTATGATTTTTTTAAGTTAAGAATAAATCTTTCATTGTGCTTAGAAGAACACGAAAAGTGAGATTAATTGTCCTGAAACTTTTTTTTGTTGAAGCTAAAAATGTGTGATTATTTCGCTAAAGAATTCATAGTTAATTGTTTATTTTTTTAAAAAACATTATCAAAACTGCAGTAAATGTGTGGTGCTTTTTTTTAAATAAAAATGATAAAAGGACTTGTTCGAAAATAAAAGTTTGGAAACCGCGAACTATGTTTAAACTAAAACCATTTTTGTGTAAACAAATTAAAAGAAGACGTACCTTTCTTTTTCAATTGCAAAAGTTTGCTAAAATGTTTTTTTTTACTTAATACTTAATCCCTTTATTTAAATCTATCTTACCATGAAAACTAAATGAAGTCTTTACTTTAAATAACTTCCTTGACTAAAGAACGAAAATCGTAAACAAGTTAGTTTAAAACTGGTCCTGTTATATTTAATTTCTTCGACTGGTATTCCAAACATACACAAAAAATCTATATAATATTCTTGGTTTCGTTTTAATTGTTAATCAATATATTTTTCAGTAACTCTTGCAAATACATGCTTATTTATTTAAAAACAGAGTAATTCATACATGTTAATATTCTTGGAATGACACAATAGAATTACTTTCCTTTTTTCTTAAGTTCATAAAATACTGTTTCATTAAATTTGTTGTACCGATAAACTAAGACTTAATTTGTAGGTCTGTAGGTATGTAAAAGGTTGTAAAATAATTATTTTTTTTTTTCTGAACAGAATTGCTTTTCTTTTATGTTAATGGAGTGTCTTAAAATAATTATATTATTTTTTCTGAACAGACTTGGTTTCTTTAAAGTATTTAAAATAAACAAAAGAAAGATTAGTTATAATTACTTTACCTCAAACCGTATTGTTGAAAATAAAAAGAAATTTTTATTGTAATTATAGTTTTTTTTTTTGTGTGTGTTTTAATCTTCATAAGGATTAGGAAACTTTTTATTAACTGTTTTGGTAAATTGTTCACAGGTATGAATGCTATTATGATTTTTTTAAGTTAAGAATAAATCTTTCATTGTGCTTAGTAAAACACGAAAAGTGAGATTAATTGTCCAGAAAATTGTTTTGTTGAAAAAAATGTGTGATTATTTCACTAAATAATTCATAATTAATAATTAATTATTTTTTTATAAAAACATCTTTATCTAAACTGCGGTAATTGCAGGGCTTTTTTTAAATCAAAAAGATAAAAGAACGTATTCGAAAGCAAAAATTACGAAACTACGAACTATGTTTAAACTAAAACCATTTTTCTGTAAACACATTAAATAAGATGTACCTTTCTTTTTAATCGCACAAGTTTGCTAAAAGGTTTGTTTTTTTTTCTTAATCCCTTTATTTAAACTTATTTTGCCATGAAAACTAAATGAAATCTTTTCTTTAAATAACTTCCTTGACTAAAGAACGAAAATCGTAAACAAGTTAAATTAAAAACTGGTCCTGTTATATTTAATTCCTTCAACTGGTATCACAAACACACACAAAAAGATCTTTATAATATGTTAGTTTTTTTTTACTTGTTAATCAACATACTTTTCAGTTATTCCAACTAATACACATTTAATATAACATAATTTTTTCTAAAAACAGAGTAATTCATACATGTTAATATTCTCCAGATGATACAATAGAATTATTTTCCATTTTTTTAAGTTCATAAAATACTGTTTAATTAAATTCGTTGTACCGAGAAACTAAGACTTAATTTGTCCTAGGTCTGTAAAAGGTTGTAATCCTTCATTTTTTTTTAAATTTAATTATGGTTTATGTTAATGAAGTGTCTTAAAATAATTATATTACTATTTTTTCCTGAATAAGACCTGGTTTTCTTTTAAAGTATTTAAAATAAACAAAAATAAGTTTAACTATAATTGCTTTTCGTCAAACGGTGTTGTTGAAAACAGTAAGAAACTTTTATTGTAATTATGTTTTTTTTTTTTTATTTAATCTTAATTAGGATTACGAAACTTTATATATTTTTTTAAAATATCCAATGTTAACTTTCATTAAAAATATATCTTTAAAGAACTTTTTTTCATTCTATGAACAACAATACAATTTTTTAAATAGTGTAAGTTTATTTTTATCTCTAAGACGTTTCTTTTTTTCTCTGCATTTCTTATTGTAATCCTATTAAGAATTAAAAAAAATATATTCTCAAATGATTATTGTTATTATTATTTCAAAAATGAAGTTGTTGAAATATTAAAAATTTGTTAATTAACATTTTACAAATCTATAATTTATTTAAAACAAGTCATTTGGAATTCAAATGATAATTATTTTCATTCAAAGAATAATTTTTATACACCAGATGAGAAAATTTCATCTTACCAGATAAGTAAAAATTGAATTAATTTATCTTACATATTTCAGATAAATTTTATCGGCATATATGTCTGATAATTAAATAGGTCATTTTAATTATTGATACCACATATTTAAACAGGTTAAAATCGTTAAATATAATATTCGTGTTTAAGTGAATTATTGGAAAAGATAAGATCATAAAATTTGTTTGTATACTGCTAACAGGAAAATCATTATCAAATAATATTGTAAAGGAAGAAAATATTCTTCATCAGCGTATATACTTACTAATATTTATATAATAATTACATATAAAATTGTGTATATTTTATTTATAACTTTGAAATTTCAGGATAAAGTGAAATTAAAATACACAAAATGAAAAAAAATGTGTAAAACTTAAGTATTAAAAAAAATTACTTATTAGTTATTTAATAATCAAACAGAAAAATTAATAAGGAAATAAATTTGTTTTTTCCATTTTAATAAGTGGCAACATCATAAATCTTTTATTATGTATCAATGGCTGACCTACGGCTACCAGATATCTTTATCGGAATAATCATTTAAAAAAGGCTATATTTTTGTTCATATTTATTTTTTAAAAATTATTATATTACGAACCTTTATAACCCCATAAAGGTTGAATATAATGTAATGTAATATTTTTAAAAATAACATTGTTTTAAGGCTGTAGGATTTCAGAAAAATTAGCATGTTAATAAGGTATGCGTTTTGTTTCTTATATTACTTGTATTATATTTTTTGAAAATAAATTTCTTAATATTGAAGAGTTTTTTACTAGATTTACTTTCAAAAAAACAATATAAACAAAAATAATATAAACAAAAATGTTTTGCTTAAATTGTTCACAGGTATGAATGCTAATATGATTTTTAAATTACGTATAAATTTTCATTGTGCTTAGTAAAGCACGAAAAGTGAGATTAATTGTCCTGAAACTTTTTACGTTGAAAAAATAAAATGTGTGATTATTTCGCTAAGAATTCATAATTAATTATTTATTTTTTTTTTAAAAAAACATCTTTATCAAAATTGGGGTAATTATGCGAGATTTTTTTAATAAAAATGATAAAAGAACTTGTTCAAAAAAAAAAAATTACGACACCACGAACTATGTTTAAACTAAAACCATTTTTCTGTAAACAAATTAAAGAAGACGTACCTTTCTTTTAATCGTACAAATTTTCTAAAATGTTGGTTTTTTTTTTTTACTTAATCCCTTTATTTAAATTTATCTTGCCATGAAAACTAACTGAAGTCTTTACTTTAAATAACTTCCCTGACTAAAAAAACGAAAATCGTAAACAAGTTAAATTAAAAACTGGTCCTGCTACATTTAATTCCTTCGACTGGTATTCCAAAACCCAAAAACTTTTGTTCTGTTTTTACTTGTTAGTCAACATATTTTTCAGTAATTCTTGCTAATACACGTTTAATATAACATAATTTTTTTCTGAAAACAGAGTAATTCACACGTGTTAATATTCTTCGAATGATACAATAGAATTATTTTTCCATTTTTTTTAAGTTTAAAAATAGTGTTTCATTAAATTCGTTGTACCGATAAACTGAGACTTAATTTGTTTTAGGTCTGTAAAAGATTGTAATCCTTTTATTCTGTTTTCAAAATTTAATTATGGTTTATGTTAATGGAGTGTCTTAATATAATTATATTGTTATTTTTTTCTGAATAAGACCCGGTTTTCTTTTAAAAGTATTTAAAATAAACAAAAGTAAGCTTAACTATAATTGCTTTTCCTCAAACCGTGTTGTTGAAAATAGAAAGGAACTTTTATTGTAATTATAGTTGTTTTTGTTTAATCTTCATAAGGATTACGAAAAAAATTTTTTTTAACTATCCGATGGAAACTTTCATTAAAAATATATGTCTTTAAAGAATTTTTTCTATTCTATAAACAATAATAAAATTTTTGAAATAGCTTAAGTTTAATTTTTATCTCTAAGACTTTTCTTTTCTCTGCATTTCTTATTGTAATCCTATTAAGGATTAAAAAATAATACAATATTTTGAAATTATTATTATTAATATTATTATTTCAAAAATGAAGTTGTTAAAATATTACGAATTTGTAAATTAACATTTTATAAATGTGATACAATTCAAACAATTCATTCAGAATCAATTCAAACAATTCATTCAACAATATTCAAACAATTCATTTAGAATTCAAATGATAATTATTTTAATACAAAGGATACTTTTTATACACAAGTTGAGAAGACTATCTTATCAGATAAGAAATAATTTAAGTAATTTATTCTTTCAGATAAATTATTAGCATTACTTACTGTTATTTATATAATAATTACGTATATTATAGTTGTGAATATTTTTTATTTATAACTTTGCAATTTCGAGGCAAAAATGAAATTATAAACATAATAAAAAAAAAAAAATGAGAAATTTTCAATTCAATAGCAATACATTGTGAAACAATAATACTAGTAGTACAATATATGTACATCAAAGTGTATTATATTATACATTAAAAATATGTCTTTAAAAAAAACTTTTTTTCTATTTTATCAACAATACAATTTTTGAAATAGTGTAAGTTTCTTTTATCTGTAAGAGCTTTCTTTTTCTTATTGTAAGCGGCATAAACAATGTCTTGAAATTATTGTTGGTTCAAATATGAAGTTGTTGCAATATTAACAATTTGTAAATAAACATATTATAAATCTGTAATTTATTCAAGACGAGGCATTTGGAATACAAAAGAAAATATTTTTCATAAAAGGATAATTTTTATATTTCAGATGATAAGACTTTCTCATACCAGATAAGAAATAATTGAATTAATTTATCATAAATATTTCAGATAAATTTTATCGGCATATATGTCTGATGATTCGATAGTTCATTTGAATAAACGTGATTGATAAAACATATTTAATCAGGATAAAATCAAATAAATATAAGATTCTTGTTTAAAAATGGAAAAGATAAGACCATAAAATTTGTTTGTATATTTTTCAACAGGAAAGTCATTATCAAATAATATTACATATGAAGAATATATCTGTCATCAACATATATACTTAATAGTATTTCTATAATAATTATACAAAAATTGCGAAATTTTTTTATTTATAATTTTGCATTTTCAAAACAAGGTGAAATTAAAATATACAAAAGAAAAAAAAAAGAGAATTTTCTATTTAATGCCAATACATTGTGGAACAATAATACTGGTAGTATAATGTATGTACATCAAAGTGTAATGACAAAATTGTCAATGTTTTTTTGTTTATAACTAATACATAATAAGAAATATATACATAAAAAGAAATTTTCTATTAGTTACAATACATTGTGGAACAATAATACGAGGAGTTCTGGGTGGTTTAAATAAAGTAATTTGGCTGTGGAGTAGTCACACATTTTTATCTTGATGTTATAGAAGCGTTGCTTTAGGTTAATGCCCATTGAAACTTTATGTCCCACATTTTATATCTAGAAATATATAATTAATAAAAAAATTAAAAAGTAATAGTATAAATTAAGAGAGAGAAAAAAAAAATTTTTGGAAGACTTTAAAAATAAAATGTATAAATAAGTATGCAAAACATTAGAAGGAGGCCACCATCAGGATGGTCTCACAATAATGGCACTTCAGATGAAGGAATAAAGGGAAAAAAACAACGGATTATATGTTAAGAACAGAACGCGATCTTTTTCTGTTTTTAAACAAAGAAATATCATACTTAGGAAGAGAATTTAAAAACGAATTTCAAGTGTGAGGAAAATTATTGCAGAAATTTTAAGTATTAATTTTAAGTATGTATTTTAGTAGTAGTATTTTAGTATTATTGTAGTAATTTTAAGTATTGTTTGGAATGTTTGGGAAGTTAAGCGATTTTTCAAGGTGAGGTGTAACAAGGTGAGTTGGTGATCATCCGAAAGATTTTGTTTTCAAGTCTTTGGACGATTTCAAGTTACTTTTTATGCGGATCCCAAACTGGGCTTGCATAGGTAATCATGGGAAGCACAATAATACAAGTAGTATAACATATGTACATCAAAGTGTAACATACCTATGTTTACTTCAAATATAGGTTAGGCATATCCTGAGAAAGTTTTCTAAAAATTATTCAATTAAAGAAAATATTTTTTGAATTAATTCTTCAATTAAAATGTAAACATTATTCTTGAAATATACTATTTTCAATCTACCACAATAAAGAAAATTTCGAAAAAGTTCGAAAGATTTATATATTTTATCTATATGTAGAATTGATACATATGCTAAATGGCTTATTTCAAATTTGATTCAAGATCAAATTTCATAAAGGCAAAAATTATGTTCACTCAATATAAATAATGTTTATATTTTATATATCTTAATTTAAATATTAGGAACATAAATCTGACAGTAAGTATGAGTAAGAAATAAGAAACTTCGAATTTCATAAAACTTTATTAAATTGGTATACATTTTTTTTTTTCAAACACAGTGACGTTTAACAAATTGAAAAATGAATTAATGTAGAAGTAAAAAAATTAGTAGATTGCTTTGAAATGTATAAATCTATGGCTAAAAGACATCAGAGATAGTGTTGAAAAGATATCTTTCAAAGTCTTCCTTATCAGAAAAAATTTATTAAGCAATCAATTACGTGCACTTGTCCTTGAACTAGATTAAGGGACGTTTTATTTATGGCAGGGGGCATGAAAAGATCAGAGCCTCCGTCGGCATGATTAACGTGCTCTCCTTTATATCACGTGAAAACAAATTATTTTTTTTTTTTCCCAAAAGAGTTACACATTAACAAAATTAACAAATTTACCTTTGACTTTCTCTAGCAATAGAATAATATTTTTAACATAAATTTAAAAGAAAATAACTACAGTAGTTTTAAACAAAAATTACAGTTCTTTTATATATTCTTTAAAGTGTTCAAACTATTCCAGACTAAATATTTTAAACCATTTGAGTATTTTATCACTTTTTTTTATTTCTGGTTCTTTTCAAAAATTTTCAACTAATTCTAAAACGAATCGTTCAACTAGTTCCTACGAGTATTCAATTAAAACGGATTTAAAAAATTGCTGAGATATAATTAATTTTGATTGAATCTAACTACTTTTTATGATTTTAATTTTATGATGTTTAATTAAATGATTAATACTGAGATATTCATTGAATTATTTCCCAATTTTCTCCTCAATCAAATTAAATACTTTTGCAATCCAAAGAAAAACCCAATCAATTTTTTTAATAAAATTTGAAACTAAGAAAAACAATTTTTGCTGAGATTAATTTGTGATGATTTGGTGAATAATTAATTATTTAACTAAATCTCTTTTAGTTCTTGGAGTGTTAATAAAATATTTTTAATGCAACTTTCTTTTACAGATTAACAATTGCCTTTAAATTTCTTTTAATTAATGAATTTTTGAATATACAGGATAACATAAATTAGTAATTCGTGCTTTAAAAAAGTTTATGTAAAGAAATTTAAGAAAATATAATTTTCTTAATATACTTTAATAAAATGCATTGTGAAATGAATAAATATGCCAATAATTATTCTCATGTATTTACAAAAAAAAAAAATTATTCCTTCAACGATTTTCTCATATTTTAAACGGGAAAAAATAAAAATTAAAAATATCATGATAATTTAATAATTATTAACACTTAAAAATATCATGATAATCTAATAATTCGTAAAATTATAAATATAATGATAATATAATAATTTCTAAAATTATAAATACCATGATAATCAACTATCTAAAAATTTACAGTGACATAATTAACATTCCAAGTATTTTAAAAGAAGTAACGTTTTCTATTTAAGTACATTTCAGATAAATCATCTCAATTCATAAATTCCTTAGTTTTAAATTCATTCTGCTTTTGAATTTATATTTCATTCACTTTTTACAGAGATAATTTTTTTTTTAAATTTTATAAACATAAAAAAAATATCTATAAATTGCATATAAGTGCAAGTAACATCTAACCATTTGTATAAAAGAAATTAAAAATTCTTTTGTGATTTATTTACTATTTATGTTAATTAAATAAAGATTTTATTAACATCGCAAATTATTTTATAGAAATAAAGAAAAGAATAAAGTGTGTCTTTTAATAAAAGAAATCATGTTTGTTTAAGAATTAAGGGTTCCATAAATATTATTAAAAAAAAAAGGTTTTGTATGATTCTTATGAACAAAAATTTAATCTAAATTAGAACACTTTCTTTTAACTTGCATCAAATTTCTGGGAAATGAATATTATTAATTGAAGAATAAATATTTTTAAGTTTCTAGAATGATTTACTACCTTCATTTCTCAGTTTGTTAAACAGTTTACATAAAAAAATCTACTTTTTAAATGAAGGAGTGGTACTTTATATTTCCCAAAGTTCTTCCCGAATTTTTTGATAAAATACAAAGATCAAAGATGAAATGTGTTTAGACTAAAAGAAATATACACACTAAAGCAAAAAAAAAGAAAATAAAAATTAAAAAAAGAGGACAGTAGAAACATGGCTGCAGCTGACACGACCAGACAAAACATGAGGCACCAAAATTGACAGATGTTTTGTTTAAAATGTATCATAACAAAAAAATTCGCTGCTGAAACTTAATACAGTACAGTAGCAGATGTGCTACATTGAGGGCATTCTATCCAGAATTGCAAAGGCTGTTTGACCCAAGATTGAACAGTCAGCATAACAGTCATAAAGTATAGAAATATCTAGATTTATAGTAAATAAATATAACCGTGTTTTATACCAATAAATTGAGAAAGATAAGTTTCAGAAAGCTTGCTGCTTGAGGTGCATTAAAAAATTCGAAGATGAAAAATTATTATAAATAACAAACTATTATCCCTCAGATTTGATAAAGATGTCCACGATAAAGGTAGTTGATTATTATTTCTCCAAACATTAATAAATATATCCCAAAATTTATTAATATAATAATATACAGTAATATTATATCCCAAAATATACTTTGGGTATTGCTAAATTAATGTAATAATTTTAATTAATTAATCAAACTAAATTATACAATTAAAGCAATGACAAATATTAATTTTTATTTTATTGCAAAGTTTATTAATATTAAAATTATGAAATTCTCATTTTACACGTTCAGTGTAGGAATAGTATAAACTGATATATTATGTTTAAGTGACATCATTTTATTCACATAACCTAGTTTTATTAATGTTTTCGAAATTTCTTTAAAAAGCTTTTTCAAAACTAAAAAAACGGGTATATATACATAAGTAAATTATTAAAATTACTAATTATTAATCTATCATATAGTAATATAATATACATAATTCTCAAACAAAGAAAAACAATATATTAATACTTTTCAAAACTTTATATTGCAATTAACATGTTACAAACAAATGATTTTTAAAAAATTCTAACAAAAAAGCCACCTATGTTTTCAACAAAAAAATTCTTTACTAAATTGAAGGCATTTCTATCAAATACATAAAACTAAATCTCACTCATCTTTTATTATTGTTTTTAGGTCTCATTATTGCATTAAATCAAAAACATCACTGCAGAATGTGAATTGAGTTTTTATCTTCCAATAACACAAGAAAACAAGGCAACTTATTCTACTGGGATCCAAGGAATGCCTCAAGAGATTCACTAATTCACAGACACACCTAAATTAAATTACCTGAGACGCTGCGGTGTGTAATGAAATTAAAAATACATAAATCTCGCCAGATTTTTTTTTTTCTTTGGCTTTCTTTTCTCAAGTTCAGTTTCATTTTGGCGCGGAATGAAGGAAGCCAAGGTGTTTGGAATCCAATTAATGTCACCAGCGATTGAGTTATTGCCATAAACATAAACACATCATCCACGCACCCTTGGGGAAAAATTCCTCTTGATGAAAATCCAGCATTAATAATGGTTCCCCAAATGTTTAATCCCATAAAAGTATGAATTAATTCTTTTATTCTTTCAGAAATCTCTGTTCTAATGATGTCTTTGAAGATTTTTATTCTGTTAAAACTTTTGGTTCGCTTTATATGCCAATCTATACGCTCATCAAAAAAATGTACTACTGTGTCCAAAAAGTACGACCAGTTATCAATTTAGATTTCCCGGGCATATAGTATTTCAATTTTTTTGTTCTTTTTTTAAGTTGTCACTGTTCTTGATATCTGTGTGAAATTTTACGTCAAAATATTCATTAGTGCTTGAGTTACGCTTGGTTTTGTGAGATGCTAAAACTGAATCCTGGCGATTTTCGAAATATCTTTTCAATCGACTCAAAACAGTGTCTCCGGAGTAGTCTTTTGAGTTTAGGGAATAGCCAGCACGATGCTGAATCAGGTGAATACGGTGGTTGTGGAGCGATATGGGTTTCATTTTTGGCGGAAAACTCACGAAGAATCAATGCAGTGTGAGCTGGCGCATTC
Source organism: Caerostris extrusa (assembly GCA_021605095.1). Taxonomy (NCBI): domain Eukaryota; kingdom Metazoa; phylum Arthropoda; class Arachnida; order Araneae; family Araneidae; genus Caerostris; species Caerostris extrusa. The sequence goes on along the minus strand of BPLR01008496.1, from coordinate 52,865 downwards.
AGTGTTTTCGGTACCAATCAAGATTTGACCCGTTTGAGGCCCAAAACATCTTTTAAAACGGAATTTTGAAATTCAAACATCATCAGCAAGGTCTGTAATTGTGAATCGACGGTTTTCAAGCACCACATTTTTAATTTCTTGGACGTGAGGTTCATCGGTTGAGGTTAGTGGTCGACCAGAGGGCTCTTCGTCTTCAATGCGTTCTCTGCCTTTTTTAACTGTTTTTACCACTTGTAAACATTTCATTCCGGTACAGGAATGTTCACCGAATGCCTTTTTGAAACATTCTATACGTTTCCGCAAACGAAATTTAATTCAAGTTCTTTACTCAATTAATTCAGACATTTCGAAAATCGCCGAAATCAGTTTTAGCGTCTCACAAAAACCAAGCGTAACTCAAACACTAATGAATATTTTGACGTAAAATTTCACACAGATGTGAAGGACAGTGCCAGCAACTTACTTTTTGGACACAGTAGTATGATGAATAGGTCCACAAATTCTTTAATATATACCTTTGGGATTATAATACATACCAAAATATAAACTCTTTATAAAGGGAAAGTGATATTTTAATGCATATAGCCTCCAGCCTTAAGTACATTCTTTTACAAACACGTTTTTGTTATTAAAATTAAAATCTGCATTATTTCGCTTTTGTGATACTTCTATCAATAAATTTAAAATTTATATTCCTAGTTCAATATTGATTCAGTATGTAACCACAATTCTCAAAAAAAGAAAAAATAATAATAATAATAACTATTGTATATTAAAATAGTTCAATAAGTTCTAATAATAAAAAGTGAGTAAATTAAAGAATGTTACCAAAATTTAAATTTCAGATATTTATCTTTTTGTGATGCTTTGAAGATAATATTGCATTAAATTTAAATATGATATGTAATCTACTTGCATTTTTAAACAATGAATCAGTTCTCATAACCAGTATTGTAATAATTATTCTCATAAAAAAAAAAAATTTATTTCGAGATTTCAAAAACTCATTTTTTTATTTGAAGTCATAGTTATTGAATATTAATGAAATTTTGTATGATTTCCTTGAAGAAAGGTGAATTGTAACTTTAAATAGCATTAACATTCATATAAATATTTTTTCTTAATTTTTTTAAGACTTATAACAGTTTAAATTGTGATTTTAAAATTTTCAATATGAATAATTATATCCATTCCAACAAGTTTCAATATTGTCCTTTCTTAATTTATACTTATTTTGGGCTCAATATTTTAGGTAATGAATTAATTACTATGTTTAAGAAATTAATTATTAAAGGAAAAGTACACATTTTATAATATATAACATTTATATGCTATAATTTATAATCTATAACATATATATTTTATAATCCAAAACTTTTTACATTTTTTTTAAATTTCAATGAAGTTATTTATTTCGTTTATCATTTTTATTTTTTGTGTATTGTGATTCATAATTGCTGCAAAAAAAATTACTTTAAAGAAACCAAAATATTCCCTATTTTAATATAGAGTAATGATAAAAACACGTTATATGACTAGCATTTTGTTTATTTCTTAATATTGATATATTGTAAATTTATTAGTAATAAAATTATATCTTTTAATTTTTAATAATAGATTATTTTATATTAATAATTAAATACAGTTAGTACCTCACAAAAAATTAATGACTTTATTGTAAAATAGTTTATAAAAAAGAAATATGATGCAAAAAATATAGGACAGATGTTTTAATAAATATTAAGAACCGATAAGCTGCTTCAAGATAAATAAATCATTTCTCTTCTTTTTTAAGTTTTAAATAATTGCTATTCACCCTCAAAAAATTGTTTTTTAATTCTTAAGAATGCTTTTATATGCAACAAAAGTAAATACTTTATAACTCTTTAAAAATAAAAAAATATATAATTTACTTCCGAAATAGTATATCTAAAATTATTTACTTCCGCATATTAGTATATCTAAAATTATTTATACATTCCTAGGAATTAATTATTAATGCATTCGTCCTACAACCCAAACCTTCTGAATATATATATAAATCTGAAAACTTTTTTCATCAATAAGTACATAAGTTGCTTTTCAATTAAGATTGTTTTAAAACCATTTTTTATGCAAATTCAATTTTATACTTTTTGTGTGTTGGATATTTTTCTAATTAAAAAAAAACCTTTTATGAACTATAGCATTTAACATTCTCTCGGCTAGCTGAAATTTCATTTTACATTGAGAGAAGATTGAAAATTCTAATTATTTCAAAAAGAACGCTAGATACAACATGGCGACGCAGTTCTTGTAAGAAGTTTAAATTTCAAATAACTAATATTTATTTACATTATGACATTTTTTTTTTTTTAGACAGGAACGATTCTATTAAAATCCCAGATATTAATAACTTGCTGAAATACAGTTTGGGGCAAAAACGTTACGCTAGAGCGACATGAGCCAGACCATACCATGTCTGCAGGAAGCCAAAGTTCAGACTGCAACTAAAACGATTCTCATGGGATGGAGAAATCACGTGAGCTATAGCGTAGAGTACAACATTTCACTGCTTTGCAGCAAAACAGGAATTCAGGTTTATTTGAGCCAGGGTGCTTCTCATCGGGAAACCGAGCATTATGAAACTACGTTTTCTTTTAAAATATAAACATTCAAAACAGAAGTAATCCTCTCAATCTTTCAGGACTCATACAAAGAAACAAATTTGGCGTGTGTTAGACAGAAAAACTTGATTGAAAAAGTCTGCTTGTATTTCTTAGAAGAAACTATAATGGAATGCTTTTAACAAAGACATTGCGTCTATCTTACGTATCTAAAATGAGAACATAACATTTAGAGAGCTTGTCAAAACAGCGATAGTAGAAATGTCTGTGTTCGTATAAACTGTGTTTCACATAAACTAATACGAATAATATATATATATATATATATATATATATATATATATTAAAAATTTCCTATAGAGGCTTGAATAAAGGCACTTCGGGTTTCTTGCATTGTTGATTTTATGTTGGTTTTAGTATACAATTTGAGTGTAGTAAATGTCTGTCATAGCTTTTAGTAAAATAATCGTGTTCTTAAATAATTTTGGTCAATTCTACTTTGGTTATTGCGTTCGTGTGTTGTATTATTATTTTTCCCTATTTTTAAAATTATTATTATTATTATTATATTATTTTTTTATTTGTATAATGGGATTATTATAGCAACTGTCGTCTCTATAACTACAAGGTAATTGTTATAATTTTCTTTTGCTGTTCCTTCAAATTATTTTCACCTTTTGACGTGTTTACATGTATTTCATTATACATAAATTCTATTATTGGTTTTGTGCTCGTTTTGTGTGGTTTTTGTTTGTCGTATTCTTTATACATATATATATATATTGGAGAAGAATAGACGTGAAATAATTGTTGACTATTTAGGCAATAAATGGCAATAATGTATTACTAAGACATATAAAGTATCATTGTAGTTGTGATATGTTTATAGTCACACGTTTCTCAGAAATCATAAATTATAAAAATATAAATGATTAAGTTAACCATACAAAGGTGCAGGAGATTTAATTTACAAACTAAGAGAAAATTAAATAATAACACATATTATGAGTTTTAAATATTTAAATGTTTAAACAAATAAAAGTAGCACGTTTAAAAATTATTATTAAAACCTGTGAGTTTTTTTAAACATAGATCCCCTATAAATTTTCAATTTTTTTCTAAAAAAGAAAGATTATTGCTATATTATAAATTCAGCCTTTAATACTAAAATTGATAAATTTGTTACCTAACATTTTTACGAAATCGGAAGAAATAGTGTAGACATGTAACGTTTTCAAGTAATTTTCAAAAATATTATCTCTTTTTCTGAAACGTTAAATAAATCATTTGTTCTGAAACTTGAAGGAAATTAAATATTTTGCTTCTTTACTATAAATAATTATATATAGTTTCCCCAATCTGAATTGCATGTTAATCTCAAACGAGTCAAAATGAATTACTGTGAAAATGAAGCAGCAATAGTTTCAGGAGAGTTAATTTACAAATTAAGAGAAGTTAAATAATAACACATACAATCAATTTAAATATTTCTATGTTTAAATAATTAAAAAAGCATGTTCAAAAATTATTATTAAAACGTGTTGGTTTTTAAACATAGATCACTATAAATTTTCAAATATTTTTTTTAAAAAAAAGAAAGATCGTTGCTATATTATTTTCTTGAACACACCACGAATTGATTCTCTTAAAAACTATATCAGCAGTTAATAGTTAAGCATTTGAATGTCAGATTCTAACAGCAATAAAAAAAGGATATGCCTTAAGATTAATGTATTCAACGGCCTGGTTCAACTGCCTGTTCCTAAAGATGGAATTCCACGGGATACTGAATTCTCACGTCGTAGGACGCCGATCAATCAAGCCTAATCTTCTCACTCAGGCTACCAATTAGCTGGCGTTCACCTGCTGGAAAGCTCAATATCCTATTCAAATGTCCCTTAACGCAGTCTCGTCAGTCCACTGTTCCGGCAAATGATACTCCTGCGAAAAATCCTCATTCCTTCTCTTCTTAATGAACAAGTAACAGAAAAAGTCAATTCCTACTTTTTTTCACTATATTGCAGCAAGTCGTTTACAAATGAAGTTGAAATTTCCCTCTTCCATCTGGCGCCATCTATTGGTAGATACATACAGCTTAAATCTAAAAAACTAAAAATTAATTAAAAAAAACTTAATTACTGAATTAATATTTGAAAAAAACTGTATTGACATAAAGTTTCATCCACTACAAGTTCAAAAAAATGTATTTGAACGAGAGTCGATGGATAAAAGTATTTTATGAACGATTGAAAATTTGAACAAGATATATATAGGGAGAGTGTGAGCTAATAGTAGGAATTGAAAAATGTCAATGTGTTGACTCAATGTGGGTTCTCTACAGAGAAAATAACCTTCAATCCGAGAATTAGTTGCAGCTTTCTTTTCTTTTAAATTTCCGTCAGAATATCGAGGGAAACTACACTCTTTAGGTATTAAGTATCCTATAGTTTTCAATTCCTCATTTTTGTCATCAGAAAATTTACTTAGTATTAAAAGTTAAGAGAAATGAACCAAGAAAGAAAACTGAAGCCCAAAGCACCTCTGACACTTTAAGGAATACATTGGCAAAAAGAAATGTTGACCGAATACTTCCTACTAAAAAGAATGAATATTTAAATAGCATAATCGAAAAAACACTTTGATCGTTGAATGTATTGAACTCATCCTAGAATTAATTAGAATGTCTCGGCCTTCACAACCTAAAAATATCTTGGAAGATGTGAGGATACATGACAGAATAGGTAATTGAACTTTTGGTTAAAGTTTTCAGATTTACCCACATGAGGGGTAAGGTGAAATTCTCAACCTGACAATGAAAGACTGAGACTTTCAGTTAAAAATGATTTTATTTATCTACGTATTCTCCCTTGACTTACACACTCTTGATCCAACGTTTCTGCAATCAATTCCCGGAAGAAGGTTGTGAAAATAAAGATTGCTGCGAAAATCCCTGCTTTTGATTGGCATTCACCTAAAAATATCATTAATTCTTCGAACAAGATGTTGAGGATACTCATCGCCTATCGAGACATCATGCATTTTTCGATGGTTTCCGGTGTGGTTGAGGTTTTTTTGTCCATCCTTCAAGTGGGTCATCTTTGATGGATGTGCGATCACGTTTAAATTCAGTTGCTCACTTTTAACGGCTTACATGGAAGGAGCAGAGTCCCTGTAAACTTTTGTCATACGGATGAATTTCATTAGGGGTTAATAATCAAAATGGAAAATTTTATGACCGCACGATATTCAAGTTTATCCATTTTAACGAAAAACATGCAAGACGTCTAATGCAAAAATTCCCAAACAAGTTGAATAGTATATATTTTGCCGATTAGAGCCCCATCTCTGTGTTAGGCAAGAACTTTTCACAACCCTCCATGGTAATTTTCTAAAACTGCTTCTTAAATCCCAAACGCTGTAACTGTCCATGGTACATGAAACATGTGATCATGGAATAAAAAATTGTTTGGAAGTACATAGTAATAGTGAATGGTTATCTTGGGATTGCAAAATATTTTTCATGATTCTAAGAAACACAAAACATATTGCAGAAAACTATTCATTGAACCCTATAGGAATGTGAAGAAAAAAAGTTTTATTTTCTGAAAAATTTTTTTATTAAAATATCCATTAAATAAATTAATTAATATTTCAAATTCATCTAATAAACTTTATGCATTATAATAGCAACTTGGAATCAATCAGAAGTGAACAAATTTATTAATTACCACCATCGTGGATCTCCTTGTCTTTTCCTTTCTAATCATTTTTCTTAAATACTAGTAAATATAATTTCTTCATTTTAAATAACTCGTTTTTGGCTATTTATTAATAAATTTTAATGTTTGTTATTTTTTTAATTTTGACATTAATTATCACTTATTCAAGCAGCAACCCACATAAAGCATATTTGATAAATTATTCTGATGAAGTGAATTAGAGGCTTAAAAGTAGCATTACCGCAAGGTTACCGCAACCTAATGGCAAAATAATTAATAATAAATAATTAAAACACCATGCATGTCTACAAAGGATTCAAATCAATTTATATGACTTGAACCCTTTATTTTTATATAGTAAAAACTAATATATTTTATTATTACGTTGTTTTGTTAGGTAATGCGAGTAGAGAATGCCTCCAGAATGCTACTTGGTCAAGCTGGTCAAATTACCGCTCCTGCAAACCGTTGAAGATACCTGAAGATGAATATTTACAGGTAAGCATTTTACCAATATCTTGGGAATTCACATGCAAATATATCAGGCTGTAAATAAAGTTTGCTCATTTTCTTTGAAGGATAATGATAAAGCAGAAGAACAATGTTTCACTTTTTAACTATTCAGGATAAATGAATGTGAAAAAAAATATAAAAATGTATAAAGATGCCCTTCGAAGGGGCAACCACCAGATTCAAGTAGTCTGCATCCAAAGAAGTTTCTTTTGAGTGCAAGAGGGAATATGAAAAGAATAATTCATTATGAAATGTTGGGTGTTATCCAGCAATAACTGTTGAGGTTAACTAATAATGAAGAATGCATTAGAAGAACTAGAGAATGCATTTTTAATAAACCTTCCTTCCTCGATAAACTGAAAAGGAAGATTTTTGCAACATAGCAATGCCAAATTGCTATGTTGCAGAATCTATGTTGCTAGTAAATGATACTGGTTAATCAATTTTGCAGCAACAAATATCGATTATTTAGAAGCTTCTAGAATCAATTTGCAGGGCTTAGGTTGATTTTAGCAGAAGACGTTGACACAAAGCTAGATTTTTCACAACAAAACCATATGAATTTTGTAAAAAAAAAAGACAAAATCTTATGGGAAGGTGAGATGAGACCATTGAAAAATCATAACTATGTTAATGATAAAATAAATATATTTTCTATTTCCATCGAAAAGTGTATAGAACTTTCATTGTAATATAATTCTCAAAAAAAAAAATGAATGTATAATAATATATTCGTTGCACATCATAGAACATCTAGAACAATCCATAATCTGCTCCGATCTCAAGTAGTTACTTTTGTAATATAGTCGCTATGAAAGGTCATATTGTAAAGACAATAAACTACTTTAATATAAATATTATTATTATTCAAATAATATTAATATTTTAGTATTATATGCTTATTAAAACTATTATTTACTGGAATGCAAAAAAAAATTATTTTTAATTATCAAAAAAATTATTCATTATTTATATTCGTAATGATGAACAAAATTTTCAATTGTTTTCATTGTTTCTGAAGAGTGATAATAGCAAAAACAAAGAGGAACAAAAGTTGTCCGTGAATACAATATCGAAAATCACTTTTAGTCAATAATTTCACAAAAATATCTATTCAAGTTATTACATAGAGTTAAAACGACAAAAAGTACAATGAAAAACCTTTATTTAACAATACAATCTATGGCTTTCAAAATACATTCATTGCAAAAAAGAACAATAATTACGAAAAGGAAATAATAAATAGTAAAAACTTTCATTTGACATCATGATTAAAGTTTGTGTTGAGAATTCATTGTCAGAAAGGAGACGAAAGGAAATGATTACAAGAGTTTAAAAGGTACACATATCATTGCACCGGCAACAGCGACGGAGGAACGATTGTGGGACGCTCTTAAAAGATATCAAAGCATGCTAGGTGATACCTTAACCGTAGCGATAACGATCTGTGGTATGATATTATCTGATGTCTTCTCAAGCGTCTCATAATGTGCACCCAAAGAAGGAAATCTGAGGAATCGAAGTCAAGGGAATGGGGAGGATAAACCACAAATCCTTCGCCACCAATTCACCTTCCGATATAAGTAGCATGGAGGTGGTTACTCACTGTGATGGAAAAATGTGCTGGTTTATTATTAAGTCTGAAGTAGATCTTATTTCTGGCTGAAAAAACCTATGATATTCAACAGAAATTTTTGTTCTTTCTGTTGCCTAATATCAGCCTCCTTACTTTGTCGCCAATTCAAGGAAACATCCTAAATAAGTATTTTACAACTGTATCAAACGGAATCAAAGTCCAAAGAAAATGGAGAATAAACAACAAATCTTTTGCAACAAATTCACCTTCCGACATAAATAGAACGGGGTGGTTATAAACTACAATGGAAAAATGTTCTGGTTTATTATTAAGTCTGAACTGTGCCTTATTGCGCTGTGGCTGAAATTCCTTTCAATATTCTACGGCTATTTTTAATCCTTTTGTTGCCTAATATCAGTCCCCTTACTTTGTAGCGAACTCAAAGAAACATCCTGCATAATTATTTTACAGCTATCTCTGTAGGAATTTTTCTAAAAAGAAGCATTTAAAAGACATATCTTTAAATTTGTAACGAACATTTTCACTGACAATCATTGTCCTATGTGGTAATATTTTCTGAATCTGAAGTATCTAAAAATCATAGCATTTAATTTGCAACGAAAAGTTTTAACTGAAAAAAAAATATAATTATTTATGTTGGAGTATTCTCTGAATCTAAAGTATATAAAAACAGCATCTTTCAGTTTGAATAGATACTTTTTCACAGATCCTTGTTAAAAATAGAGAATCTGTCAAGAAATAAACATCTTTTTCATACGCCACTTTTATTATAAAAATAACTGCCAAACCATGTTTTCAAACACTAGCAAAAAAATCCCTTTTGAAACGTCACTTGTCCTCTAACAATAAATTCAAGATCATGCTACCTAAAGTTTTAGAAGATTATCGAAATTTGGCTTTCTGTAACTGATCTTTAATGGAATTTGGACTAATTTAAATACTTTTAAGTCTATATGATAAAAATCCGTTCTTGTAAGAAGTAACCTATGAGAAAAGCAGTGTCTATGAAGGTGTATCTCATTTAATGCACATCTGAAGAATATTTTATACGAAATTTTCATTGTCCATCAGTTTTTGAGTAAAATAACAATCTATTCTTATTTTAGGTAAACAATGATAGATCATGTGTAGATTTTTGTAATAATATGGCAAACTTTCTAACAACTATGTCTTTTCGTGTAGAACATCCCATCAAACTAGCATAACAAATAGTTTTTATTTATTTTTAAAACTACTATTCAGCATACTTTTAAAGTAAGCACGTAAACTCTATTATGGTGAAGAAGAAGTATTTACTCTTTTTTTTTTTTTTTTTTTTTTTTTTGTGCTCTTTCTATACACCAGGGGAATCACGCTCTACTTCCAGCAAACAAAGTTACTGTCCCCGGCGCGAGGAACAAAATGATTCTTCTTTCTGCACAAAAAAAGTATTATTCTGCATTTTAAGAAGATTATGTGTGTCAGAAAATAAATTTGCTTAAAGTTTTAAATTTGCAACATTAAATCTGTTACATATGACGTATTAGATATAAATAATATCGTACGATCCCGGACATTTGATAAAAATTTTAATGAAATTGCATAATGAGGACTTTTTTCATTTCGTCTCTAAGATTTCTGGTGTGCAAATAAAATTCATTTAAAAATCAGAAACTTTACCTTCATTTCTATTAAATAATGAAAATGAATACTAGCTGAATTCAAGAAGATGAGAATTTGATTATCATTAGTATCATGCTCTAGACAAAGTTTTTCACATTGTTAATTAAATCGTTTAGTTATCGACCTCTAATTTTTAATTTTTTTCCCATTGATAATTAAACTGTCGATCTTAGTTGTCGATCTCTCTAATTTTTTAATGATTTCTTTTTGTTAATTTGTTGTTGATAGTTTGAAAAGTCACCAATCTTGATCAGTTATTCTCCCCGATTATTTTAAGCATATAAATTTCTCCTATTAACACTCAATTAAGCTGCAGGTCCAACAAAACATCCATTTGAAATTAAAATTGTTATTTGATAGATTTTTTTCTTAAAATCACATACGTTACTCACAAAAGATTTTTTTGCGAATCATGTATGCAAGTTATGAAACAATTTTTGAAAAATCTATTGCTTTTTGAAGCCATTTAACTTCAATATATATATATATATATATTTCATTCATTTTTTGTTTTATTTATTTATAAAAAAAATATAATAAGACACAACAAAATATGAATGTTAATCACAAACGATTTCGGCTAAGACAGGTTCGATTAATAGGTTTAAAATTAGGTTCGATTCATAAGTTTTTAGCTGATTCTTGGTATACTTGACTGACAAAATTATTCTTTGTACTACTTTTGAACTTACCCATATACTAAAATTTTTCTGGCAATTAAGTTGTATTGTAACAGATTCCCTTAAGCTTTCAGTTATTTTTCGAATGAGAATTGTTTAATTTCATGAGAAAGTTTTATTGGATTCAGGCTCTTGATTTACTAGTTATTGTACTATGACATTTATAATAAAAAAAAAAAAATTGAAACGCTTATATTGAACCTGAATGAAAAAAAAGGAAATGAAAAATAACCAACATAAATAATTTTTTTCTTCATCTTTAATGTAGATTAATTTAAAAGTATATTTCTTTGAAAAACAACTACAACTAGTTTTTCAACGTTTTATTTCTAATCATACATAGAGACATAAATAAAAATATCCTTTTTTACGAAAATTTAATTAAGCTTAACAAGAAATTAATTCAGCTTATGATATGATTAATTAAGATTATTAAATTTAACAAGAAAATTTAATTAAGCATGAGTGATATTTATAATGTAATTTATTGTTTACGAAAGATGCTCAAAAAATACACTATAAATATAGCTTAAAGATAAATAAAGATTAAAAATATACTAGTTTAAGTTGTTTTATTTTTTGCCCAAAGGTTTAAGCAAAATATTTTTATTTATAAATTATTCTGAAATAAACAAAATTTCACGTCGTGCCGAAAAAGTACCAATGGATACTTTCATCAAATGATTTAAAAACTGATTCTGATATTGTGCGATTTTATTTTATGAAATTCAGATAAAAATACCTTTTTATAATCTGGTTTACTGAACATTTCGAAACGCAAAACAGGAACGAAACGCTTTTTCGTGATTTGTTATACATAGTAGAAATTTCTCACTTTTTATCAAAAAAGATTTCACAATTTTGATAATTTAATATTTATTTAAAGGTATTTTTATCGTTTGAAAGGAATGCCTTATGTTAAAATTGTGAAATGATTAAAATTTTATGTTGGAATATTCAATATAGACTAGAACGTTCCTAGAAAGACGCACTTGCATATGAATAGTAAAATGATTGGAAGAAATATTAATATTAAACATCGTTGTTTGATTTGAGAAACACAATAAAAAACCATCATAGACGATTGTTGAGTTATTTAAGGAAATTCGACATCCAATGAGTGCACGAATAGTAAGAAAAATGATTTACAAAAATTGCTCTTAAAAACTCTTTGACAAAAACTGGAGTTCTCAACGGCATGAAAGAATATTAATGATGTAAAGGAATGGTATAAAAGTGGCAGAATGTTGTTAATTAGTATTAAGCATATCAAAATTAGTGGAAAACAAAACTTTGCGTTAAAATAAACTATAATCTATAAATATTTTACTGTAGAAGGTTAGAAAATATGCTTTCTGACAAATTTTGGTGGAAGCTTCTTTTTTGATTCTGTTTCACAGAATAATGACGCGTAATAAAAATAATAAAATTTAATATATATATATATATCACCCATGTCCATGTCCTATATCACCCATGTCCAGGCACCATATATATATATATATACACATATATATATATATATATATATATATATATATATATATATATATATATATGTGTGTGTGTGTGTGTGTGTGTGTGTGTGTGTGTGTGTATGTGTGTGTGTGTGTGTGTGTGTGTGGGTGTGTGGTGTATGTGTGGGTGTGTGGGTGGGTGTGTGTGTGTTGTGTGTGTTGAACAAATAATCACATATGTCTCAAAATATTAACTTTTTAATTATTCAATTGTCTAAACATGTAAAGACATTCAAACGTTTTCTTAAAAACAACCCCGAAAAGAAAAAGGAATATAAAGGTGCAATAATGTCTTAAATTAGTATTTAACATAACAAAATTAGTTGATGATGTCTTAGATATCAAAGAAATTGAAGAATGCCAAATATTAAAACTTTGTATAGTTATTGACTATTAGAGATAAAAAAAAAAAAAAACTTAATGATATAAAAATAGGGGAAAATTTCTTAATTACTTTGAAATTATCAACGAAGTTCATAATTAACAACATCATTAATATTGGTTTAATTAATAAGCCTTAATGCTGAAAATTTTTTTTTAATTTATTGTGAAAAAAAGTTTCAAAATATTTAAATTTTTAAGGGTTTTCTAGTCATAGCTGATACTTTATTTTAGTAGTTCATTATTCTTTCAGAACCAGATGATTCCATTGAATTTCAGCAAATAAAAATATTCAGTACTATTGAAATTTTTTAGTTTTTAATTTCAGATTAAAAATTAGATATCCTAAAATAGAAAATGCAGAAAATAATTTCTAAAGAAATCACTGAAAATTCAACAGGGTTTGTTTCTATAATTAATTTTTAATTAAACATCCTCTCTTCAAGACTACCTTTAGCTCCTTACAAACAGGAATTTCTGACGTAAATAAATGAAATTTTTAACAAGCTGTATTGATTTTTTTTTTTTACTAGAAATGTCAAAGCACTCGTTTTTCGTCCGCTTCCAAGATAATATAATATAATGTAAAAGATAAATTTTATCGAACTAAAAATTAGGTTTTTAGGTTAGGTTAAAAGCTATTAGGTTTTTCTATAATAAATTCAATCATCAAACAAATCACCTTTATTATTGAGCGTTAATAATATTTTCTATGCAATTTCAGTGCATTTTCATTATTGCTTCGTTATAAACTAAATTATTCATATAAGTAATCTTGCTAATGCGATTTTTTTTAGAATTTTTTTTTATTTATATATGAGAAAGAATTTTAAATTTGTCATGTTTCATTAATATGGTGTTAAAAAAAGCGATGTTTGTCACAAAACAAATTATGTTTATTTTATTATAAGTGTTAATATTTCATGCCATAATGATTTTAAGCCATAATTTTCATGCCATAATGATTTTATTTTTCATAAGAAAAGTTTATACTTTATGAAATATTAGATATGACTTTTCAAAGATTTTTAAGTGGATTTTTTTTTTTGCTAAAATTAAATAAAAATTTAAAATTTTTAATTTTCTAAGTTACTTGTTTTGCTTAGTATTTATTTAAGTGTATTATGAATTATGTATTTATGCTAATACATTTTTTCCATTAGGTCTTGTGGGATATGCGGGGTGCTGTCACTGTTTATTATGTTGGTTATGGCTTGTCACTGATAGCTTTGACACTGGCACTGTGGATTTTCATGTATTTCAAGTAAGTAAACCAAATTTTTAAAAGGGTGACAAAGAATTTAAATTTTCTTTATTTAATTCTTTATTTAATAAAAGACATTTTCACATTAAAATTCGGTCTTAAAAATTTACTAGTTTAAAAACAACCTAAATTTTAAATATAAAACATTTAAATATAAAACAACCATTTCGGTATATACGAGGTGTATTTGAAGTACTCCGTAAACTTAAGAGAGGTGATAGTTAACTATAAAATGAACAACACATTTAATGGAATATGAGGTTGCAAATGACACTGAGTTGATGAAAATTGCATCTGCTAACTATTAATAGTTAAGTTTTGTATGTTATTAATATGCGTACATTGCTTTATACTAAATTGCATATTATTGAAATATGTGTACTAGTACTATTAATTTTTAATACTATTACCTATAAATAGCAACTGTCCAGTTTTGAAGGGAGAAATAATGGGTCATGTTATGGAATAAAAGGTCATGTTTCGTGGATTTTCTGAAAGTGGTGTAATGAAACAAGTTAATATTAAGAGATACAAGCGAATTCCCTATTTCTTGATTTATTCCCTGCAGATTTTTATTTGAAGATCTCAAATGGTGTTCATATATTTCAGAAATAAAGACTAACACACTATCAGTCCTTAGAGAAACAACTGAAAATGCATGTTCAATTTTGATTAACAATTTCCTAGCCAATCTTATATGTCAATGTCTGGTATCTAATGGCTATGGCTTTCAGGATATCTTGTCCGTAATTTTATATACCGAAAACAACTTGGATTAATCTCATGGTGGCTGATTTAGTTTCCAAATAATTGAACAATCCTCTTTTTCCAGAAATGTGTATTTGGGTAGACTCTGTCATTCCTGAAAATAATGAATGGATATCGCTTTTTAACTATTACTTACATATTAGAGGTCTCATTTCAGATAACTAGTCAAACTTTGAACGATTCGGTGGTTAATCAAGTTCAAATTATTTAATATTTAAACACTGTCTTTAGCTAATTAACTTTTAATGTAAATTAGGTTTCAGATAAATTCTGTTTTTTTAGAAATTTTAAACTTGATTTCTTTTAGCAATCAATGAGTTTTCTAAAAATAAAACTTACTCTTCGTATCTGGAAATGCCTGATAGCGTCATGTTAATTAGAATTTTTTTTATAAGTTCTGATAAATAAACATAACTTTCGGGTGACAAAAAAATCGAAAATTCAACAACAACGATTCAAGAAAAACATTAACTCCAATCTGTTTCAGTTTATGGTCTTTATCTTTTCTATCAATAAAAGCGAAGAGTTCAGAAAATTTTCGCAACATTTACCTCCCACCAGATATCATTTCTGGTTTCCAGTATTCAATTTCGATAAGGACTTGCCGAGGGACCAGATAAAAATTACTCTATTTTACTGCTCTAGCTTATTTTCTTTAGCCCGATAATTCTTTTTTTTATTGAAATATTTTTAGGTCCAAGTTTTCATAAAAACGTCACAAGCTATTCAAGTTAACGTTACTTTTAATATTGGTACAATCTTTGTAATTTTTCACTTTAAAATCAAGGCATTATCGTGAATTTGAGTTATATCATATATCATTTTTATCATGGATCATCTTTAAATCATTCAAAAGGACTATTAAATATTTTAATATATTGACATTGGTAGAGTGAGTCACAACATGATAGTAAATGTGTTGTTGCTTTCAAATGTTGGTTACTTTTATGTAATTACATTAGCAATTGAAGAACCATTATGTGACAGTTCCAACGTTATAAGAAGACTTGACAATTATTGTTTTCAGTTTTAAACGTGGATTTAATCTTGAACAATATTAAATTGGCCACTATAGTATCTTGTCAACTAATGCCCACTCCATTATTTTAAATACACAATTCAATAATTTGTGTGCCATATAAAAATTAACTTTTGTTTGTTAAAACATCTGCCAGAAATTAAAAAGTCCTTTCATTGTAAAAGATTTAGTGAATTTTTGAATTTATTTTGTTGAATTAAAATAGATTTTAATTTATTTTCATGACAAAAATTAATGAATTGGTATACTATTCAGAAAAGTGTGAAGATATAAAAATTAATTTCGTGCAACCATACATTTGTCTTACATACTCTCGCATGTAAAATTTATTGAAACAATAATTCATGAATAATGTGACGAGTTGAATTTTGAAATAAATAAAAATTGATAAAAACTAATTAATAACAATAAAATTATCTTATCAATGAGAACATTAATGTCTTTAGAAATTTGGCAAATTTATATAGTAAAATAATTACATAGCATTAGACTGAAAAAATCAATTTCATAATATAGTACGCCCAAGAATTGTAAAGCTCATTTAAAATATCATGTTAATAAATAAAAGAGACAGAAATAAAAAGTCTTTATTAATTTGCTGTAACCACAAAGGTTGGTACATTTTGATGTGAGATTCCTTGGTTTTCCGTAATTTGTCCGAACGATACTCGATTTCATGCCATGTAACACTAAACATGAGAGAAGTCATGCAATTCTAAGTAAATACTCTCCAAATTTAATTCCATTGGATTTTTTCATATGTGGATTTTTTTACTCAATTTAATATGTAATATGATCCATGTAATGGGATAATATTAATATGTAATATGATTTATGTAATACATTTCATGTAATATGTTTCATGTAATATGATTTATGTAATATGTTTTATGTAATATGAGACTTTATGCCAATTTAACTCCATTGGATTTTTTCATGTGTCCTTTTACTCAATTGCATGCCATGTAATGTGAGAAGTTATGCAATTCTTAATGAATGTTCTCCAGATTTAACTCCAATGGATTTTTTCATGTGTGTACTTTTACTCATTATCATGTCATGTAATATGTTGAGTTATGCAATTCTGAGTGAATACCCTCCAAATTTAGTGTCATTGAATTTTTCATTTGTAGTTTTTACTCTATTTAATGCCATATAATATGAGAAGCTATATAATTCTGCCTGAATTCTAAATTTGACACCATTGGTTTTTTAATGTGTGCATTTTTGTATGTTGTCAGACTTATAATAATAATATTCAAGAATTGAACCATCTTATCGCAGTTACTATTAATTCCAGATGTTGGCTAATACTTAGTATAAACTCCAGTATCGCTTGAACCAAGAATCCAAACGTTTTTACATGGAAATTTAAAAACATTCGTAATTACATTTTAGTTGTATCGTTTTTCATAATTTTATTTTTTATTCTTAACTTTTCTAACCTTCTTAGGTAATTTTATTATGTATCCAATAATGTTCAAAAATTCTGCATTTGAAGTTTGCCTCTTTGGATAATATATCATTATGATATTTCAAGTATTTAATTAAGAATGTTATATAAATACGCATCCTGTTTTTCCTTACGTGAATTTAAAAGTCTTTTATTTTTAATAATTAATAGACATTTCTGGAGTCATGATAATAATGCCCTTTTTTTTACCAGCAATAACTTATTTTGGAATTCTTTAAATATTATTTCATATAACTCAATATATATTCATTCTCAAAATTATTTAGGATTTCTGACATGCCAATTTTTATGGCACATGGGCCCTTTAAAATTTAAATTAACTATAATCAAGCATGCATGCTACTACTGATGAAACCCTTTTCCAAAAACAATTAATGCAGAAAATGACAATATCTAATAGCAAATTTAAAATGGCAAGGGAGACAAGCTCTTGAGATTGGTTTGTCTGCTAGCCTGACAATGCTACAGAAACTAAATTAATTAATAAAATGAAAACTAGATTAAAGAGGTTTATAATTTAGGTAATAGTCTCAAATTATAATCAGCATCCTTTAGAAAATAAAATTTCAATAAGATCAGAAAAGGAAACTTGATAACAATCGTAGAGGGTCCAAAACTTGAACTAATTCACCCTTTGAGATACCCTAGAGAAGTGGTTCCAAATTTAATTGCTCTAACGCCATAAAAAAAAAAGCATGACCTGGAGGACATGGAGGAAACAAGGACAATAAACATCTTGGAGCTTTAAATTATCAAATAAATAAACCATAAAAAATAAACCATAAGCTGTACGCGTATTATACACGAAAAAATATGATGACGATCGATATTATGAAAGTTAAAATTATAAATAATATTAAAAGGAACCTAATGAAAAAGGATGGCCCGTGTGCTTTGCTATCAAAAATTAATCAGCGGCTCTATTTCTGTCTGTAGTATTGTTAAATAGCCACTATTCGCTATTTTCAGTCGTTTTTCTTTTCTAACAAATTTATATCCGCACTAAAGTCTTGCTGCACTAAGTATAATGAAGGAAATGTAATTATTATTATCATATTTTATACATCTTCCTCTATTTCTTCTTTATTCTCATATTCATTAAACGCTCGTCAAGCACGCCCAAGGCTAGTATTGTTTCCTTTATCATTCCAATGATCCCTAGGAGCTGGTATTTGGGAGTCAATGTCCTAGAGGACCATGGACCCCAGTTTGAGAACCACTGTTTACCATTTATAAACCAAACATCTCCAGCCTCTTAACTTCAATGAGATGCTTTAGTAAATCTCTCTCGTAGAAAATAACTTCATGGCCTGCCTTTAAAATAGAAACGAAGTTCTCGCAGGCTAAATTTGAAAAAAAGAAAATATGTGATTAATAATTGATGATATGTTGTACCACTAGCAAAATGCTACAGCGAAAAATGTTTATTCCACTGTGACAAAAAAAACCCCTTTCATTTGCCGGTTAAGGAATTTAAAAAGAAGAAGAAATATATGGTAAATTAAAATAGAAAATAATTTTTGTTATTCATAAGATTTAAACTGCACTAATTAATAAATATTATGTGTAGAGGGTAAGTCGTCTTCGTCCACTAATGTTAGTTGTTTTCTGTAAACAGAAACTTAATTTTCTTAAAAATGATTTGATGAAACATTTAGATCCGACGTTATTGGAAAGACAGTACAATACACTTTGTACTTATTATACACACAGCATACATCTTCAAAATCCTTTTAAACAAGTTCTCAATTGTTAAGAGAACTTAAGTTAGTGATAGTGATTCTGGATTGCTTCATTGAACTGTCGACTCTATCTCTCCAACTCTAACTCATCTCTTGGTCTCCAAATCTTTCTATGTATGCGAAAACCAATCTCTCTGACTGTCCTCCGTGAAATCTATTTTAAAAGAATGACCGGTTGACCTTGGTCTTTTTCCCGTTCCTATTCTTTGTTTTCTTTCTAGGGAAGTCTGCTTGATTGATCTAACGTTTCCAAGTAAATGTCCCTGTGGTTTCCCAAGAGATATTTCCCTTTTCCGCTCCTTTTGTCCTCCAGTCCTCCTATGTAATTCCAATGGGAAGGAATGTTTCATTTGTTATGAAACCAAACCTACAAATTTTATTACATTTTTAATAAAATATCGAAAAATAGACATAATAGTATACATTTTATGCGTTCAGTGTTTTAAAAAAATTTAATATTTCATGTTTGTCCCCATCATTTAAAGTTTGACACATATGTAATCTGCACCCGACTGGTTTTGATAGTTTTATTTTAAATTATGAAATTTTTCGATCAAATAAAATATATATTTACTACAAAATCTAGTGGAAAGAAACATGATATTAATTACTAAAAGTAGTTTCAACACAGAATGAACTGTAGATTGCTACACCGCAACAATCACAGCGGAGATAACAGATGAAAGAGATTTGCATCCTCCGTCACTACTGAAGGAGTTTTATCAAAAGGCTGTCAAGAAATGAGTTTATAATTTTCATTACCCCAACAGCCAAGATAGCTTCAAGTTCAGATTCGCTTTAGGTTTCCACCAAGCTCATACAAATCGAAAACCAAACACTATATCAACAAAAACAATCTTCATCCTTTACACAACGGAAGGAGGAGATTCACATCTACCATCACCACTATTAGAGACTTATCAAAACGACTTTTCTACAGCAGCTTTATGATTCTAATTTCTTCCATATGCTACCAATTTGGCTCCACTTTTAGATTTTGTACAGAGCTCATTTAGTTCGGAAACTTAACAAGGGCTGCTAGTACATACAAAAGCAGCCCTTGAGCTCATACATAAATAAGATGGATGTCACAATCCTTTGCCACCCTGATCAAGCCTTATCAAACGGACTTTCTGGCAGCAGGATTTTAGTGATGATTCATCCAATATACATTTATTCTGTCCGTTAAGCTCCTTTTTAGATTTCGTAACGAGCTCATTCATTTCAGAAACCCAATACTATATCTACAAAGCAATACATGAGCTCTTACTTGGCTCGAATCCCTTGCCACTCATGATCGAGCCATATCAAAGGATTTTCCTTCCCCAGATTCATATTGTTTATACAGTGCCTATTCCTCATTCAGTTCGTGAACGAAGCGCTGATTTCATAAGACGACCCTTGTTCTTTGTACAACGTTTTACATTTATATATTTCTGTAAGAATAACTGTAAAACAGATTTCAGATGCATAACAGTTGAGAATTTTTGAAGAATGTTTTTATTTCATTCACGTCCCTGGATGAAACTCGCTTTTTTTTGCAGCCTTAGTACGAAACGGCCATGCAAATAAGATTGGGAGGAATATTCCATCTTTTTTATTTATTCAAAAGGTCACAACTGAATCTCTCCGTGATTTCATATGCTCAATCTTTTTTAGCTTTCATTCAATAACAGGATATGTTTTTTCAGTATTTTGATTAATTTAAAAATATATATATATATATTAGAGCCTATTAATATAAATGTGGAATCTAATATATAATAATTTTTACGTTTATTTATTCTTATTTTAACATTATTTTTTTCTAAATTTCTACATTTTTTTCCACAGTCTGGGATTTCTTAATATGCATCCTTATTTATTTTGTATAATTATATTTACTCATTGGGATCTGATGGCCGAATGAATACAGCTTGGCGCTCTGTGCCAGGAGGTAGTCATGCACTTTGGGCTCGAATCCCAGTGGTGCCCAGGATGTTTGTAGCGCATCCACTTTAAACCATAGGTCCCAGTCTAATATGACTGTAGAGCTTTGGGCATAAGACTGACAACCCCACCCCGTAAAAGAAAACATCTCCAAGTCTGTCTCGAAATCTGCCAGTAGGCAGACGGCCCTGGTCCACCATAGGGCTGTTGCGTCACGGATGAGGATGAAGATATTTATTCATTTGTTATGCGAATTAATTACGTGCAGAATATGACATTTCTCTTCCGCTAGTGGTGTTCATACCAACAGAAACGAGTACAAATTGGTGGCAATTATGATCGTAAGGCATTTCCATTCATAGGGAATTCAATACAAAAATATTGTTATTATTTTTATTCATAAATTTTAAAACTTAAATAAGCGCCTAAATAAGTATCTATGCAAGATATATTTATGAAAATTAATAATAACTTTGATGTCAACTAATAACTTGGGTAAAAGATTTTACAAATATTTATTAAGATCTTTTAAGGATAATTAAATTTTATGTTCATTTTCTGTTGCATTTTTAAATGGCATAACTCGACTGATATCATCTATCAAAAAATTAAATTGCTTTTGAATCTGTTGATTACATTGCAGAAAAAACATCCTACGTGTACGAATTCATTCAAAGCATAACCTAATTTTACAATACACAGCTAACAAGCAGGGGCTCAAGTTCAGATCTGCTAAAATCATCTATTACAGTCACTGCTTTCAGAAACAGGAGATTCGATGGCGAGTGTGACAGTTTGAAAAAATTGCCTTGCATTCACAGTCATGGTGCATGATGGGCGATTTCCAAGTTTATTCCACACGCATATGAGACAGTTACCCCTAAAAATGTCCTTCCCTCGTAGCCCTTTGTCCGAGGCAAAAAATAAATGAAATATGAGTACTTATGATACTCATGTTTACTACATATACCGATTTGTGTACATTTACATACACTGATCATATGTACCTAAAAATATTGTAAGATTTTTATAATTTAAAACGTTTATGTTCATTGTAAAAAAAATAATGCATGTGAAATTTCGACTTCCTTTCGAATACTTAAGTTTCAGACATAATAATATTCTAAACTTGTGTAACGGGACTTGGTTATGTTATCTGGGACTTTGCAAGTTAGAAATTTATTATATTTTTTTATATTATCATAAACGTGTTTCAAAATATTATCATAAACAACCCCCGCAGGTTCAGGAAGGATTCGATGGTGTATGCCAGATTCTTCTTCTTTATGTGTTTTTGCTTTGTGTCTCTTTGGTATTTCGCTTACCTTTGCAAACCGACACCACAGTCAACCGAGTAGAAATTATTCGTCTGGGTTTCCTGATCCTAACTAGAGATACGCGAAATCTAGCTTTTGGTTTGGAATATATTACCATCAAATACTGGGGGACATAATACACTTTATGTAACTCTGTGCTGAGACACTGTGAAAGAAACAACAAAAAATGCATTTTTGTTGTGATTTGTTGCTGAATATATTTATCTGGTTAATACACCAAATATACTCGATCTGAATCTTTAAGTAAAATCTTCTATTTTTGGTATAGTGTCTCACTAAAAGTTATAACGCAGATGTGATTCTTGTTACAATTTCAAAGAAAAGAAAGAATCAATGTTTCAAATAATTCTAACATAAAAGAATTTCAGTTTATCCCCCCCCTCCCAAAAATAAAGAAATAGCACTAGACAAAATATTTTACACATATTTCACAAATAAAACATCCTTTTATCAAAAAATTTCAAAAAGCTTTTTTCGCATATGGGTTAGATTTGTTTTCCTTTTTGAACTTAATAATAACATCGCTATGAGTAAAGCATATTCCCAGGCAAATATGCGTCGTTAGAAATTTGTAAATTAATTATTAATTTCTTCTTCCTTGGCGCAACAACCCCATAGTGGTCCAAAGTCGTCCGCCTACTGGCAGATTTCCAGACACGAGATGTTTTTTTGCGGGTAGGGTTGTCAGCCCTACGCCCAACAGTCATATTAGACTGGAACTTATGGATTAAAAGTGGATTCGAACAGCTAAACATACAACCGGGACCTGTGGCACCTAGTACTAGGTACTCGACCATGAGGATCCTATTTAGGGTTGTCAGACCTATGCCCAAAGTTCTACAAGCATATTAGACCGGGGCCTACTGTTTAAAAGGGATTCGAACACCTACAAGCATCCATGGCACCGCCGGGACACAAACCCAAAATCTGTGACACCGAGCTCCAGAGCGCTAGTCGCTCGTCCATGAGGCCGCAATTATTAATTTACATTCTTAAAAAATCTTCAAATGTTTGATTTAAGTCATTTTAATGGGCTTTTTCCCTACTATAAAACATTATGAAAAGCATCGTACAATAACTGTCAAGATTTGATCATTCGAAAAGAAATAAAAATTAAAAATGATGGATTGAGAAACTTATAGCAGAATAGCAAAAATAATGTAGAATCTGTGCAAGTCGAAAAGCACTTCAAAGAATAATTCCATCAGCTGGAAATCATGGTCTAATGAGCAAAAGAATTAATTAAAGTAAATCATTACTAAAGTACTTCAAATTTTATTTGAGATGAACTTGAAGAAGGGATTTTTACAACGTTATATTCGCTAATGAACTCAAATTTAATATATTCGGTGTTATAATTAGATTATTTGTATGGAGAAAATTAAAAGAAGAATTTTTAATGAAAACTCCCCATTTGATAACATGGAAATTGTGTTGTGTCAGGGCATATCATCCTTGGAATTCGTAATTTCGAATTTATTAATGACATCATGGATTAGTATAATTATAGTGACATCTTAGCATTTTTAAAATTTCTCCGAAAATCTCAGGAAAAATATCTTTAGGTTTTATCAGAATAATGATCCTTACTACCTTAAATATTCGTTCGATAATAATTGATCGATGTGAATATATTATTAAATTGTTTTCTCAATCAACAGAAATGCAACATATTTGGTAAAAATTTGAAAATAGAATTCGAAAATATCACATTTCTTCAAAGCAAGCTGTTCAAATCTGTATTGCAATAAAAAAAATGGACCCAAATTTAGTTTGTATCTATTCCAAAACTATAAAAAAATGTTCTTAAGGCTCGTGAATATTTAACCAAATTAAAAAAATTGTTTAATTTGCACTTCAAAATTTTTATTGAATTTAATTGTGCTTATCCGAAAACCTTTTATGAATAACATTCCTTCTTTCATTTATTTATTGTTTTATTTAAATTGAATTTGTTTTAAATAATTAAAAAATGTAAATAAAATTTTTTTAAATCTGTTCTCTTTAAATTCTTTCAAATTTTGATGTTTGGTTAAATAACTTCTTAATTTATTATTTTTTTATAAATGGTTTGTTTATACGAATACTTTTTTTGAAAGCCTGTTTATGAATAATTCACAGAAGTATTAATTTTCAAATATAATTTATTCATCTAATTTTTTTAGTATATAGACAAATTATACAAAAATTTGATTTCCTATAATTTAAACAATGAAAATACAGTAAAAAAATCGTTAAAAATAAATTTTGATTTAGATTAATACATGTAGTGATTTAAACAAAACTAATTACTTTACAACAATTTTGAATTTTTTTAATTTCGTATTACAAAAGATCTTTAACTTTTAAAAAAGTGATATGCAGGTTTTAAATCAGAGCAAAATATTTCATAATAAATAGCCATTCTAATTAATTTAACTGACAAAAGTTAAATTTTTTTCCATCAGCAATTTATTAATAAAACTTTAATTAATTGCCACTCTCAGACATCTTTGTGAGATCCAGCGATAAGTAGCAGAATGGGCATTTTTGAAACTGCAATCGCTACAAAATTTCGAATCCGGCGACACGCTACTTTTTAGATAAAAAAAAATATATTCACACATAAAAACAAATCAGTCATAAAAAATAATAATTTTTACATAATTCATTAAAAATTTTGACTGACGAAGAAGTTAGGTCGGGTAAATAGTATGTGGTAATTCGGATCTTTATCTTCAAATCTGACAATACCGAATTTTTACTGAATGTTGAGTTTATCCCGTTAAAGTATCATTGTGTCCGACTTGTGGCTCAGTGGCAATATGTGCTGCTGGTGAGCATGGGAACGGAGATTCAATCCTCTGGCGACATTGTTGTAGACACTGTTTCAAAAAAAAAAGTGGTTTGGTTTTTAGTAAAAAGAGGTTGTTCACTCTATGGTTATTTTGTGCACAATTTAGGTTAATTGGACCGGAACCTACGGTTTAACGTGGATTCCAAACCATTAACAAACACCCATGCCACCACCAGGATTCGAACCTGAGGCCTTCAAAAAACTAGGAGACTCAATGGCTATTGGGTTGTTCAGCATCTTGCCTTGTTAGACGGACTACCTGGTGGGCGTTTTCGGGATTTTCTCAAATACAATATGCAAATGCATGCTAGCTGCCCATGAAGGTCGTCTTGGAAGGCACTGCTCTCCTTCTTCAGCAACATTCCATTCTCCTTCCATCAAAACAGAATTGGCCCCTTTTTTTCTCACTCCATGACATCACAACGGGTTTGTTCTAGATGTCGCTGTCTACCAAATGGGATAGAATGGGAAACAAAACTGCTATAAAATAGGAGATTGAATGGTGTTTGGGATGTTTAGCATCTTGCCTCGTGAGTCGGACTATCTGATGGTAGATTCCGAGTTTTCTCAAATACGATACGCAAATGCACTATAGCTTCTCCCTAAAAGTCCTTCACCGACACGGAGCCAAGACTTCTGCTCCATCCCAACAGAAATGCCGCCCCTTCCAGGAGACCACACGGGTTCTTGGACTTGGTCTAGAAGGTGCTGTGTACTAAGTGGGATAAGAAACAATAGATATAAATGATCCTGATGCTGTTCGTCCCTTTTTAACAATTTAACGCATGCGCATTATGGAGAAAAATATCAAAATTATTGATAAGGCTGCACTTAACGACATGCAGAAGCATCAAGCCATCAAACGCTATATGAATAATTCATTTTACCATACATAAAATTATTAATGGGTTAGATAAAAAGAACATAGGTAAAACTCGTAATTATGCAATTTAATGAAAAGTTGTATGATCTTCCAATTTTATCTCTTAACTTTTAACAACATTTCATGCGACCGGTGTAAATTTACGAAATTTAAATTCAATATATCGCAAAATAAGGTTTTGAAGAGAACATAATTTATTCTTTCAAATAGTTTTCCCTGGGGTGAATGAAGCGAATTTGAATCTACCTTGACTAGATTTCGTTAAATAAACCTCGCGTAATTGAAGCGAAAGTTTACTTTGAACTTCATTAAACTATTAAAAGATTTCGGTTTATCTGTGTTTAACTTAAGAGAGTTTCTATCCTCATATTTAACCATACTTAAATTAATTTCCGTTAAGTTTTGAAGATAACTGGATAGACTGGATACAAGAAACTTAATATATAATTTAAATACAGAATTCTTATAAGGAATTATGTATGCACTTGCATAGATTTAACAGTAATAAATTGTTGGAGTATTTTGTTATGATATTACTTAGCATATTAAGAAGTAAAACAAATTTATGCATGGGAATTTTTACGCTATACATATATACATCCAATTTTGCAAACATTTAAATTTTCAATAGTAAATTTATTATATGCATAGAAACAAGTAATATAAAAACAAATTTTTTAAAGTCAATTCCTTTTTTTTTTTTTCTCTATATTGCAGAAATAATTTTATTTCATTTTTTTTTTAAGTTTATCTGGTGCCATCTATTGGTAGATATATGCAACTTAAATCTAAAAAAAACTAAAATTATGTAATTAAATTTAATTAATGAATTAATATTTGAAAAAACTGTATTCACATCAAGTGTCATCCCCTACAAATTAAAAAAAAAAATGTATTTGAACTTGAGTGGATGAATAAAAAGTATTTTATGAACGATTGAAAATGTGAACAAGATATATATATAGGAGAGTGTGAGCTAATAGAAGGAATTGGAAAAAAACAGCAATCGCGAATTACAGCAAAATAATAAAAGCAAATACATACAATAAAAATAATAACAGCAAATATATTAGGCTATATTTCAAATTTCATTAAAACTTTTTGATCATTTAAAATTAAAAAATATAGAATGCATTAACAAGCATACTCAAACACGATCGTTTCAAATTTCAAACGTAAAAAAATGAATAATAATATCCAGAAAAATAAGCTAAATTAAAATCAGAAATTTTTTTATATTATTTCAATTTGTAGTGACATTATTTTTAAAAATTTAATAATATATATTAAATGAATAATAAAAATATTTGATGATAAAATAATAATAATTAATTCAATTAAATGAATAAAAATAATTAATAATTGAATGAATAAAATAATAAATAATCATTAATTAATTAATAATTAGTTATGAGAAAAAAGAGATTATTAACTAATTATTAATTAATTAATGATGAGAAAATGAGAAGAAAGAGCAGCGTGAATATATGAATATTTCTCCCATATAAAACTAAAATTAATTAATTAAATTTAATGAATGAATTAATACTTGAAAAACTGTATTAACATCCAGTGTCATCCACTACAAGTTCAAAAAAATGTATTTGAACTGGAGTGGATGAATAAAATGTATTTTATTAACAATTGAAAATTTGAACGAGATATATATAGGGAGAGTGTGTGCTAATAGTAGGAATTGAATAAAAACAGTATAACTTTTATAACAAGCTGGAATACAAAAAAATCTTCAATTTATGCTTATTACTGTTATAAACTAGACTTCCAACAAAGTGGGAGATAAAAGGGTTTATTTCCTAAACCAAAGGTGCCTTTGTTCAAACCTGACAAATGATGCCGAACCGAAAGTTGTTGTTGTGACTAATCCTCCGTGTCTAGCAGCTCAGGGACGGACATCCCAGGAGTAGGAGGGATGTAGGGAAAGTGTTGTCGGTTCTGTTTGTTGGGGTTGGGTTTGTCGTTCTACAGTCATTTTTTTTCACACTTTAGGTACTAGACGGGGACCTACAGTTTACGGCGGATGGGGGCCTAATGGCAGAGTGGGTACCACAGAATGCGGGTTCGAATCCCGACGTTGCCATGGACGTTTATACTGGTTCGAAATCACCTTTAAGCCATAGGACCCGGTCTCATATGATCGTAGAGCATCACATAGCCCAATCAGCTCACCCACATCATTCTCAAACTGTAAATAAGCAGCTCAACTCTAGGCACAGTGATGTGATGTGGTGTAGTAGTAGTAGTTTAAGGTGTATTCCGAACCCTTAACAAATATACATGCCACCGCCTGGATTCGAACCTGAAGCCTGTGGTACCAAAGGCCAGAGCGCTAGTCAATCGGCCATCAGGCCGCTCGCTAAAGAAGAAGTGAAGATGTCTAACGGGAGGAGTTTTATGACAAAAATATTAATACACTAAAAGTTTTTATTGATGAATAGACAATCGTATCAGACAATTCGTATCTTTCAATTCAAAGCCTTGTCTTCAAATCAACAATATTAGACTTTTAGTGAATATTGAGTTCATGCCATTAAATTATCCCACACCGTGGTGCTGCTCATCCCTTTTAATAATTCAAAGCATGCGCATTATGATGAAAAATATTAAAATTGTTGATAAGGGTGCCCTTAACGATATGCAATAACATTAAGCCGTTAAACACTATATAATTAATTCATTTTACACATAAAATTATTAATGGGTTAAAATAAAAGAGCATAGTTAAAGCTCGTTATTAAGTAATTTAATGAAAGGCTGTATGATTATCCAATTTTATCTTTTAACTTTTAACAACATTTCATGCGACTGGTGAAAATTTACGAAATTTAAATTCAATATATCGCAGAATAAGGTTTTGAAGAGAACATAATTTATTCTTTCAAATAGTTTTCCCTGAGGTGAATGAAGCGAATTAGACTATACCTTGACTAGATTTCGTTAAATAAACCTCGCGTAATTGAAGCGAAAGTTTACTTTGAACTTCATTAAACTATTAAAAGATTTCGATTTATCTGTGTTTAACTTAAGAGAGTTTCTATCCTCATATTTAACCATACTTAAATTAATTTCCGTTAAGTTTTGAAGATAACTGGATAGACTGTACAAGAAACTTAATATCTAATTTAAATACAGAATTCTTAAAATGGATTATGCACAGGCATAGATTTAAAAGTAATAAATTTTTGAAATGTTATGATAGTACATATTATGAAGAACTTATTTGATAGTAAGATAGTACTTATTATGAAGTACTTATTTGATAGTAAGGTAGTACTTATTATAAAGGACTAATTTGATAGTAAGATAGTACTTATTATGAAGTACTTATTTGATAGTAAGGTAGTACTGATAATGAAGAACTTATTTGATAGTAAGATAGCACTTATTATGAAGTACTTATTTGATAGTAAGATAGTACTTATTATGAAGAACTTATTTGATAGTATTTATTATGAAGTACTTATTTGATAGTAATGTAGTACATATTTGAAATGTTAAATAGTACTTATTATTATATATTATGAAGTAAAACTAATTTATGCACATGGATTTTCACGCTATACATATATACATCCAGTTATGCAAACACATAAATTTTCAAAAGTGCATTTTATGATATGTATAGAAAAGTTAGTATAACTTTTATAACACACTAGAGTTCTAAAGACTTTTCAATTTATGTTTATAATTTTTATAAACTCAGCCTTCCAGCAGCATTAATTTCCCAAACCAAAGGTGCTTTGGATGCTTGTAGTGGTTCGAATCCACTTTAAGCCGTAGTCCCGGTCTCCTATGACCGGAGAGCGTCAAAGAGCCCAATCAGACATCATTTCCAAACTGTAAAGGAGTAACTCAACTCTAGGTATAGTGATGTGGTATGGTGTAGTAGTAGTAGTATGACTAACGAGGCAAGATGCTGAGCATCACAAACTCCATCGAGCCTCCTCGTTTTTAAACAGTGTCTACAACAATGCTGCCAGCGGATGGAACCTCAGGCCTAATGCTCACCAGCGGCGCGTTACCACTGAGCCACGAGTCGGCAAACCGAAAGGTTCTCTGTTTTATTTCAGGAATTGACAGGTTAAATCTGTAGGCTGGAATGTATTTTTAATTGGCTAGGAAATAGAGGATACGAATCTCTCGATACCAATTTTTTGGAGTATTAGTTCAAAATTGTGGTGGGACAGTATAAGTGGGTGCAGTGCATAACGTTGGATAACGTTGTATATGATATTAAAGACAAAAAATTTAACATTTAGAAACAACATAATTTTTAAAAACTAAAACAATATAATATGCATTTAAAATAAACAGGATATAAAAGGATACTTTTAAATTTCTTGTTGGTGTACAAGCAAAATAAAAGGATTCACAAAATATAGCGTTCTTAGACATAAATAAATGAAATACATTTTCGACTGATTTCAAACATTTTCCCACGACCACAATATAATATTTCTGCACTATCCATACATTTCAAATGGGTGGAAATTCATCTAACCCGCGAAAAGGACCTCAGGGTATGGCTCCGATCTTTAGCTATCACGGTTCAGCAATTTCCCCTTAAATGTCATCAGAAAATTTATATCTCGAAAATGACTAATGGTTTTTTTATTTTCCATTTAGGCTGAAAGCGTGGATTATGAAATAATAAATTACTTTGCTTTTAGATCCCTGAGCATCTGAAAATTTTTGTATGGCATTTTGTCACTTGCAAAGATGCTATTAAATTATAATATTATACTTTTCACAACAAAAGGGATTGTCTTAAAGATTTGAGAAGTTTCAAAAATGCCTAATACTAATGTCGTTTATGGACCTGATGCCGAGTGGCTAGCTCTCTGGCCCTCGGTGCCACAGGTTTCGGGTTATAGTATTGGCGGAGCCATGGATGTTTGTAGTGGTTCGGACTCCCTTTTAAACAATAGGTCCCTGTCTAATATGACTGTTGGGCGTTAGTGCTGACAACCCTACCCAGCAAAAACGTTGGTTTTTACTTATCTTATTTACTTTGTCATCTCTTATCTCGAAATCTGCTACTAAACAGATTGACTTAGCTCACCATGGGGCTGTTGGGCCACTGATGATAATGCCGTTCATGTTTGTAAAATCTAACCCTACCATGTATCATGTGGAATGGTAAACATCCGGTTTAGGGGCGGAAACGGACGAATCGATTATTGGTTAGGGGTTGTAATAGCCATGTAAGAGACGCCACAAAGCTGCTTTGAAAGGAAAAAATTTTGATAGTTCTTGTGGAATTTTTTTCATCCAGGTGTTCTTTTGATATCGTGCAATCTAAAATTTTGTTATTATGAAAAATTAAAATTGCGAATTTATTACAATCAAAATCCTTCAGAAATGGCATTTCCTTCCCCAAGACGCTTCTCTTTTTGAATCCGTTCAACTTGATCAAATGACACGCGCTATCGGTGATCGAATTATATGCAAGAAAGTTTGAAAAAAAAAATAAGCTTTTTATCATATATTTTTTTTAATTGCAAAAGCATTCTTAAAAAACATATGCATTAGCATCTGTGATATCAGACTCATGATCAGACATAGCGTGTGAAAGCTATGTCTGAACAACTTTTCGATTCCCTCTGGTGATGGTAGTCATTGATTTGAAAAGTAGACTGAGATTATTTTCATAAAGCATTTATGGCTGCTATGTCAAAATTCTCGAATTTTCTTTAAAATCACCAAAAATTAAACTTAATTCTTTCAGTTTTTCTTCAAAAAAGTTTTTACTTTATTTAAAAATTAATTAGGGCATCAATCAAAATGCTAAACTCTACTTTTCCCCCCATTCCTCTGGCAAGAGACGAATTCTTCTTCGAAAGGACGATTCGTCTTTTTAACGTTTGAACCAAGCCAATTTTTTGACTTCTTCAAAAGAATGGAAATGAGACTCAGACACGCCAAGCGTCATCGATAAAAAACAATTAATTAGAGTGAGAAAGTCTGGAGAATATGATGGGTTGTGTAGGACTTTCCCATTGAAGTATTTCCAAATAGTTTTTGATTTGCTTTGCAACGTGTGACCGAATATTGCCGTGTTGAAAAATGCCTTATGACGTGCTTTTCTCCGTATTCTGGTAGTTTTCCGACAATTCTAGGCTCAAACGCATAAACCGCAATCGTAAACATTCATAAGGTTTAGTGTCTGGACGATTTTTTTTTCCTTCGATCAAAGTTCTCTTGCATTCCCATATCAACACAATCGTCTTTGAATCGCTTAAATCAATTTTGATAAGATCTTTCAGCTGGTTCATGCTCCCCATAAGATACCATAACAATTACATGCACTTCAATTGCACTTTTCTTATAATAGAAACAGAAATCTTCTAAAAAATGTGTCTTATGACAGTCGTTTGACATGAAGTAATTGTCAATCCGCATCATTCTGATCAAAATCAAATGAGAGTCATTTGATATGAAGTAGTTATGAGTCCGATTCATTCTGACCAATGCAAAATGACAGTCGTTTGGCATGACGGTTTATTTGACAGTAAGGTTTATTTGGAAATATTAGAGTTTTTGACATACCGTATTTGGACGTCCGTCAGCTTTTTCTCCCTAGCGCGCATGCTCATAGGAAATATTATTGCAGATACGCATGCGCAATTTCCTGAGCATGCGCGCTAGGAAGGAAAAAGCTGACGGACGTACAAAATACGGTTTGGAAAAAACTATTATTAAGTTAACAACCGCATGTAATAAGTTTATTTCTGATTTGCGAAAATGCGTGTATTGAAGTTCATCCCAAGACATTATTTTTCCATAAGGAATATTATTTAGATTGCGTTTAAAAAAAATTGTCGATGTGTATAGTTTGACCACCGATTAGGAAGAAAGGAAATATTAAAAAAAGTGGAAATGGACAAATTTTTACTCATTGGGGCTTGAAAATCGGGTAAACTCGGTAAAAGTGTTTCAAGTTCAATAAGTTTCTAAACTAGTGGGGATGTTTTGCATTTAATTTTTATTTTTATATTGTGTGATTTAAAATTGCAATTATAAAAAAATAAAATAATTTTTATTACACTTAAAACCCTCCGAGAATACCTTTCTCTTTTTTTTATTACACCTCTTTGTTTGAATCCGTCCCGAATTGACGTTGACCAATTCTCCATATGACTGATGGTTGAACTATACACATGTTATTATATGCCAACAAGGAAACAGTGCAAGTGTCATTGGAAAAAAATCTTTGGTTATTATATGATTTTAAAAAATAATATTTTAAAATAAAAAAAGTCATCCAAACAATTTGCTTGTGATGTAAAAATATTTACTTACAAAAAAATATTTTCAAAAATATTATTACCACTTAAATAAACTAAAATGAAGGAAAATAAGATTTAAAAAAACTCTTCAAAACTTGTGTGTTTTCTATAAATTAAGTTTATTGCATCTTTATTTAATTATAAAAAGCAACATAATGGTTGGTTTATTATGCTTTTACCTTGTACACAAGTATTGTTGCAAAATGTCTAGATATGCGGTGATCATTGCAGTGCATTTCAAACTGAATTATTCATTGACAAAATTTGCATCCATTTAAAAATAAAGTTTTAAAGGCTGCATTTTGAATACAATTTTTAAAATGAAGATAAGGAGATGCACTTCAATAACTTTGGATGCAAAAATTGAGTGGATTTTATTTATTTATTTTTTTTTTTTCTTGATTCATCTCTGATCTTTTTGGCATTTCAGAAATGGAATGAACATCATCTTGTATTGTGCATTATAAGTTAAAATGCAAAAAGGTTGGTTTAAATTTAAGGGTTAAGATGAATAGAATGTTTAAAAATTAGAAATATTTAGTATAAATTCTCACAATTTAAATCCTCTATTATGAGTACACTCTTCAAAAAATATGTTGTCATTGATAAAAGTTTTTATAAATTTAAAAGGATGTACTTCTAGATTATTACAATTTAAATAAAAGTATTTTACAAGTGAACAATTCAACAAAATGTTTATTTCTACGATGAAATACATCATCGTATATATGAATGTTTATCTACCACAAAATGGCATGCAGCACCTCTACGATACAATGCACGAGTGTTTGCATAATTGTATTCAAAATCGTGGAAACAGTGGATTGCAGTTATAAATGTAATAGTGTTTCACATTTTAAATGGTTTTTCACGATTACATTATCATGTGACCTTGAAACTTAAGTCAAATAAATATGTGATAAAAAACAAATGTTAAGCATAATTCGCAAAACGAGAAAAATTGTGAATAAATATTGGTGAATTTTGTGGAAAATCGTTTGTTGAAAATGAAAAACCTGAATACATCGGAAGGCGAAGAAAAGGGCTTACGTGGTTCAGACAGGTCTCATTCATTTTACTTAAGTAAGTTGTAAACGATCAAATAGGACAAATAATAGCACAAACATGGCAACTAGACATGTTTGGAAAGGAAGAATCATTGGAATGTTGGATGCTGAACAATCACAAACCGAAATGTCTCGAATTTTGAATGTGCCTCAGTGTAGGATGTCAAGACTGTGGCCTAAATGCTGGAGATGTTAATCAACAACCAGTACAAGTCGGCCAAAAGTCACAACCGTTTGCCAAGACACATATCTAGCAATGATTGTGTGGCATCATAGGGGCAGTTCTGCAAGAGAATTGGGTACGCTGCTCCCAGCCGTCACTGGAGTAAAAGTTTCAAACAAATTATGTACATAATCAGTTCTATCTCTATGCCAGACGACCAGTTTTTTGCATTCTCTTCATGTCTTCTCATAAACGTGTTCGTTTAAACTGGAATTTTAAACAGTGGGCCGATGTGCAGAGACGATTTCCACTAAGTCTGAACCCTGATTTTAATTGAATAATAATATGAAAAGAGCGTGGAACCCACCAATAAACAATCATGGCATCGTTTTCAGTCAAATGGAGTCATGTTATAGGCAGGCACCCCGCTGGACAGCTGCACAGTCTCCATAATTTTGAAATGAGACCTGTGACTGTTAAAAAATACAAGGAAGATATACAGCTTTCCGGTCGTATGTTTCGAAGTGCAGACTTTATATTTATGGTCGATAACGTGCGTTATCATTGTGCAGGATTGATTGACGACTTCCTTCAAACGGAAAATAATCACCCCAGGCCTTGGCTTGCTTATTCA
The DNA here is from genome assembly GCA_021605095.1 of Caerostris extrusa. NCBI lineage: Eukaryota > Metazoa > Arthropoda > Arachnida > Araneae > Araneidae > Caerostris > Caerostris extrusa. The sequence continues at coordinate 17,747 of BPLR01008496.1, read as the reverse complement.
CTTGATCTGAATCCAATCGAGCACGTGTGCGATAGGCTCGGCAGGATATATATATTTATAGGAATATGCAGCCCTTCCGCACCCCCCTCGGTCAGTTCCAGAACTGAAAGGATCCATTCAACCTACAATTCATCCACAATACAGGTAGGCATCCATACAATGCAATGTGTGGGATATCGCAATGCAATACACCAGGCTACCAAAGGTAACCACACACATTATTAAACTTCAGCATCATCTTTTTATTTCATTTTTTTCCACTAAAGTGAACACTTTTTATGCCATTCTCTTTCAAACTCTTTCTTTGGACAATAAAGGGGATTATTACCGTTAAATGTTTGAATTGCTTTATTATTTTATAGCCAGTTTACACCCGCATATCATGTTTCCTGCCATTTCTACTTATGTTTCCTTCATTATTCACATAATTACTAATTATACTTAACTTTTGGACATCATTATGTATATAAATATTGTTAGATTCTATTGAATCTAAAAATAACATTCTCTTTGTTGTTTCATCCCGTAAAAGAAGCTCTTTACCTAACTCGCATCCCATGCACAGTAGCACTAATTGAGAATCAGTTCTAATTAATGCGTGCACACATGTCTATGCGGCTAACCTAGATATAGTGTGTACCCAAGCAATTGTTGTTCAGCCATGCACGTTTAACAAACCCAAGTTTACTTAATAAAGAGGCCGATAGAGTAATTTAAGAACACTTTCCCAGCTAATCCGGTAGCATACAACTACAACCGCCGCATATTCTTCTCTTGTGGCCTTGTTCCTGGTATGGGAATTAAAATTTATATTTCTTGAAAGTTTTGTTTTGTGAATAATAAAAAAATAACTTTCTGACTGAACCCAATTTATTAAGGGACGCTTAATTTACAATTTGTTTAAATGCAAATGTTAACATTATGCTGAATTCATTTTTGGTTATAAATAAAAATTTAGTGTTTTAAATTCTTTATGTAATATTTTTGTGGCGAATTAATTTCTAAAAATATAAATTTGTTGTCAACTAATAAATACTTTTAAAAATCTGTGAGAGAAAATTACTGACTACAATTCAAGCAAAATTTCATTTTCGCTTATCGATCTTTCTACATTAAGACACCTCTGTATTGTATGCTATGGACATCTGATGGATTTAGAGGTGTAATTTTCCAGACGTTTAGGGGGTGACTTTTCGGTTTTAGGTGTCGTTTAAAGAAAACCTAAATATTAGGCTAGATGATAAAATGTCATTCCAATTGTCAATGCAAAATGTTTACATATGTAATCATAACCATTGTTAAATCAACTTGTTTCTAAAAGTAATTACTACAGTATAAGTGACCAGTTTAAATTTAATTCTCCTTCTCTAGCAAGCTGGTATTCCATGATATCATTTAGCCACGAAGGGGGAGATCATTTAAGATTAACCTAATAATACAACCTGAAAAGTTGAAGCATAGCCATGAATTTCATTTATATGAAATAAAAACAATATTTATGACTTTAAGATCATGATTATGCAACATATTCAGTCATGATTACTTCAGAAAAAAAGGTTGTGAAATTAATCCATCTTCATCTAAGATGAGAGAGTAAATATAAGATGGGTAAGATGTTTTGCCATCATCAAGATAACTGAAGGGGGCGGGCGGGGATTTTCTCCGTCCGTTTTTTTTTTTGGAAGAATTTCGTTTAAGAAATATTTCTCTTTTTTTTTTTTCACTTCTTCAAAGTGTTAAACAGTTATAGTAATATAGTGCAAAAATATTGCGAAACCATACCAAAAATCAAAGAATTCTTTCTAGAGAAGAAATTATCATACAGGTTATGGTCGATTTCCAACATACCTCAACCTCTGAAAAGAGGATTTATGCTCATGTGGGGAGAAACTGGAGAAAATATTCCACTATGCAACTACCTATCCACTATCCACTATGCAACTTAGCCTCTTACAAAATCAGGGCATCTTAAAGTCCCTTCTCAACTTTTTTACATTCAGTGTCACAGAAATATAACAGTCATAGATCAGATGATGATCATCAATTTAATAAACTTTATAGAAGAAGATATACAATTAATCATCCCAAGAAACCATAACACCTGAAATAACTGAATTCTCTGCTCTCCTTCTTCAAAAGTACCTTATATGTTATAATACTTTGTATACCATGCAATATTTTATTTTTCGTATCATGTTTATGATCATTATTTATTCCATCTATATTATATTTTTTTCATTTCATTCATGCTTATCTTAGTTACATAGTACTGTAGTATATATTTTTATGCATTTTAATTCATTGTACTGCTGTAAGTCTGTATTTTTAATTATTTTTCCACCTTCACTTTTATAACTTATAGAGGGCTACATAACCTTGGTATGGAAGTGAGGCGGAGTTAAATAAAGTAAAGTAAAAGGGTATTTATTAGAGGGGTTTTTCACACATCCTGGAAGAGTTAAATTTCCTACAAACCAGCTATTATCAGAGGCTGATAATATAAAATCAAATAACAGATATTAAAAGTAATGTTAAAACGATTTTTGGAGAATTGAATCTTGATTTTTTACTATATTTGAAACATATACTTTTTCATATTCAAACATATTTATAAAGTGTAAAATAATTTTTATTTGATTATTAAAGTCAAGTAAGTTATTTACTTTTCTGTCATTTTTTTTTCTTTATTATAGGGATTTGAGATGCCTAAGAAATACCATACACGCCAATCTAATGTTCACATATTTACTGTTGGACATAACGTGGATTCTTACAGCTAAACTTCAGACAAGTCAAAATTATGTATCCAGCAGGGTAAATATTTCATTTCTCTAATATGTGCTATTTTATTTGAAAATGCTCAACTTAAGAGTAAATATTGATAAACGCGAGTTTCCCTTTGTTCAGTTTTCAACTAGAGCAATTGTTATTCTCAATTGCAATCTTCTATTTAGATTGCTTTTAAATTATTTAAAAGACAATCATGATGTAAAGGCAGGTATAAATTATTTAAAGGACTAATAATTGTAACTTAAGGCCGTAAATAAGTAGATCATTGTGATGAATGAATCGTAATAATTGTGATGGGATCATTTTAATGAATTCAACCCAGATTAAACTTATTCCTGTGATTGTTTGTCAGTACCTATATTATCTGTCGACAACACCATCGTAGAAGCGATAGCTGGTAAGAACTGAATTCCGTAGCATAAAATAACTCCTACAAATTTAATTGCCACAAAATGTAATTGTATCTTCAAACCAGCACGCACCACATAACAATTTAGAGACAAAAATAGATGCTATGAATAAAAGGAATGCCACATCGTAACACTGAATAGTCGTCTTAACCTCCTTCGAATCTTCTATTTTTACTGTTTTTTTAACCTTCTCTGTTCCTCTACTTATTTCTCGTGAGACTTCATAATTGGCTGAGGAGTACTTGGCTTCCTTAGAGCTCATTTATTTGTTTCCATAATTTCTTACGCCCAGAGCAAATAATAAACTTAACATTATTTCACATTAACACCTGTTCTTCAATGTATTGATTTGTTATCAGATCGCCTGCTTCCTGACGATATTCCTGACCTACCTGATGGGGACCAACTTCTTCTGGATGTTCGTGGAAGGCCTCTACCTCTTTATTCTGGTCGTCAAGACATTCACCGTGGATAATGTCAAACTCTACGTGTACACCACCATTGGATGGGGTGAGTAAGTTTGGGCAAATGCATACTGTTCGTTCGATACACGATATTTATAACATATCCCCATAGACAGAAGTAGAGAGGAGTGTTATATAGAACACGAGACATCCAGTGTTGTGTTAAAGGTATCGTATATCGAACAAAGGTTTGGACGTGAATAATCGCATTGATGCCCATGGCAAGAAATCATCTTTATAGGCCTCGTGTAACTATTGGTGACCATATAAAGATGTGTTAAATTTAGCACAATTAAAATTACAGGAGTCAAATAACTTATTAATAATTGCAATAATTTTACAGCTCTGCTTGTATATTAATAACTTGTGCAGCTAATGTGCATGCTTGTACATGTAATAAGTATAGCATTTTAACTTATTGATATAATTTGATAATAATTTCACTTCAAATATTTATTCTTATATTTGGATAATCATATTTTCCAAGGCTTTAGATATTTTTAAGGGCATATTCGAAATGAATAGTTAACTATCGATAATTTTAATAATTCGACATCGTATCATATTTATTAAAATTTTTACACAAATACATAAAAATTTGGCTCGTATCCGTTATCAAAATATTAGCCTATAAACTAATAAATTTATTGTGAGAAACTAAATTTAGGCATGTCAATATGAAAGAAGTAGACATTCGAAGATAATTATACATATTTTCAAGCTGTATTGAATAAACCCCTTCGATTCTAATCAGGTAATCCAACACTTCTTCATGATTATCACAAATATTTTTTTAAACTATAAATAGGATAGATGCTACCAATGGAAATCGAATTCGAGCCAATTTATAGATTTGCAATCACTACCCTAGTTCATTACATAGCGATTGACAGAACGCGAAATATTATTTATTTCCATTTAAAATTTTATGATGTGAGAGTCAATTATTGGTTTTTGATTCTAAATGTGCCCGACTCGTGGCTCAGTAACAATGTTCTCCGCTGGTGAGCATTAAAGCGGACGATGGCATTTGGACTCGATGACATTTGTGATGTTCTGCATCTTGCCTCGTGAGTCCGAGTACTACCCCACACACCATCCCTGTGCCTAGAGCTCAGTTGTCCCTTTACAGTTTGGGAATGATGTGGGTGAGAAGAAGTCTGATTGGGCTCTGTGACGCTCTACGGTCATACGAGATCGGTACCTTTGGCTTAAAGTTATTTGGTTTGGTTTGGCTCTCTACGGTCCATTTGTGCACACTTTGGGCTAATTAGACCAGGACCTACAATTTAACACTGATTCTGAACCACTAACACATATCCATGTCACCGTAAGAGTCGAAGCTGAAGCCTGTGGTATCAAAGGCCAGAAGGCTAGCCAATTGGCCATCATGCCGCGGTTTAAAGAGGGATTCCGAATCACTATGAAACATCCATGGCACCGCCAGAACAAGAATCCGAAATCTGTGGTACTGAGCGCTAGCCACTCAGCCATCAGGACCGCGTTAGTCTGACAACCTGATGGAAGTTTTCCGGATTTTCTCCCATACGATACGCAAATACGGGAAAGTTGTCCCTAAAATTTTCTTCCGGAAGACATTGCCCTGCTTCTTCAGCGACACGGAGCCAAATCAGGCTTCTACCTACAACAGAAGCTGCCTTGAACTTGATAAAGATATTGCTGTGTACCAAGTGAGATAAAAAAAAAAGGATTCTAACTATACTAATTGACTATATCATTAAATTGGATACTTTCCATAACTTTTTGGCAGCTATTGAATTTAATTTTTTTAATTAAATTCTTGATGTTATAACCCATTAAATGAGTAGTATTTCTTCATAATTAAAATTTTAACGTGATAATTTGATTTATCCATATAGCCAATCAAGTGATATGCTTCGTAATCTTTTGAAACTCGCAAAACAAATAATTCGCATTTGCTTTTTAAAATAACGTAAATGAAACAGTCTTTCAAAGTAAAAAATAAATAAAATTTGGTATTTTTATTCCCCCATTTCATATAGCAAGTAAATCTCTGTTGCTATTTCTGTCAAAGCATCTGAATAATAAATTGAAATTAATTCCAGTTCCGTTCCGACGATTTTCCGACTGAATTGAGCCGTTGAGCACCATTAAATCTGCGTGTGCACCCAACCTTCAATATTCCAACCGCAACACTGAGATGCTCGACTGAACATGGAGATGGAATCGTTTAAATATATGTATACCCCTTATCCTGTGGCAAATCAACAACTCGGGAAACTTATACATATTCGCAGGGCAAATTTCCTTTCTTTAATATGCTCAGTTTTCAGTACAAAATTCATGCATCCAATTTAACATTATTCTAAATATTAAAATTTAAATCTGCAAATGCAAATTTTTAAATTAATATCTTTTTTTTTATCAATACGGACCTAAAAATAAAGTAAAAACTCTGTGTTTTTCTGCTTGAGATATAATTCTATACTTTTGATTTCTTCTTGTACTGATGATATACGTGAGTAATTTTAAACAAAAGTATTCAAATATATATCTAATTAATAACTATAAGACATATTTATATAATATAAACTATTTTCCTCCAGCGCTCGGTAACATAGATTTCAGGTGTAAGTCCGCCACTGCCTTGGATATTTGTAATGATTCGGAATCAACTTTAAAATGTAGTTCCCAGGTCTAATATGACTGTAGAACATTGGGCTACAGCCCAATGCTCTACAGTCATATTAGACTGGGTGATCAGAGGGAGCGCAGGTTGCTCTATATTTCCTCTTGGATGAGGGTTCGAGCCTGACTCACCATTTTTCTAAACCCCACAGGAGGTAGCTCTCGCCAGTGTGCAGGAGGAAGTTAGAATTTTAGGAGGAGGTTAGAGTTAGGTTAGGGTTTAGAGTTTAGAGTTAGATATTTTTATATTCAATACAGTTATCCCTAGTTACATAATGACTCTTTATATAGTGCATTTGAGTTTCTCACACTCTTTTATTAGGAAAAAGAATTACACAAACCAGATAGTCATAGATTATATCGCGCTTTATCTTCCAGCATGCAAGATATAATAAGCACTGCTGCATTGGAATCTCCATTTATCCTTCCTCCTTATATTTTTTTCATAATTTAATCAAACATGTGTTAACTAATTACAAATGGAAGACAAAGCAAAAATTATAACAATATAAATTATATACTAGAAACAAACATATAAAACTAATAACATAACAAAAAAACAAAAATAATGTAAAAACAGAAAAATAACGTATAAAAAAATTTAACATCATTATTAACATCTTTCAAAATTCTTTAATATATGGAAATAAACATCCCATAACTAGATGCAATAAAATGCATTTATATTAGCAGAGTTTCCATATAATAAAATAAAAAAAGATGAAATAATTGATAATATATGAAAGCTAATTTATATTTCTTGGGGCACATTTACATTAAAGATTGAATAATAAGACACCTAAGGTCATTTTTATGCAAGATAGAAATAATTAATTTTCAAAAAAAAAAAATATGTCTTACACAAAGTCAATTAGAAATTCAAATGAAGAGTTCGCTGAATATTTGCAAACTATATAACTTTTCTCAGAAAAATTATCTTAATGTAAAAGATTATTTTACATAATTACTAGAGAAATTCTAAATATAATTATGTATTAACTAATATTCTACTCTAATATAATTTATATTATCATAAATAATCTAAATAATATTCAACTTATTATGATATATTAATTAAAAACAGAATTTATACTTCAGGGATTCAAATTCATACAATGTCTTATAACAAGTTTTTCCGAATAGAAAATATTATTATATTAGCATTATAATTGCATTACAAGTAGCTTTGTACGGTCAGCAATAGTTTTCTTTGAAAACTGGTTAAATAGAAAATAATCATCTTTGCATTTTCACGATTAATTTATGAAAGAAATATGGAATCAAAATAAATTGATCATTCTATTGAAATCATTTAGATTTTTACATAAAAATAAATTATATTTATTATATATGCTTTTACTATTACAAAAAGAAAACAATGTAAGTCATTTTGAACAATATTATTCTTATATGTAAGAAAATGGTTTTTTAACCAGAAACCATTAATGGCTTTTGTCTGTTTTACAATACATTTTCTTAACATAATGATAAAGATAAAATCCTGTCCTAAATTGTTTTATGGCGTGCTAGCCAACATTCAGCAAAGTTAACCGAGCATATTTATATATTAAATATTTTCCTTTTTTCTTCATCTCGTTAAATTAATATCTTTAAATGTTACTTTTCTTTCAATAATAATGTAACAGAATATATATGATTCTTTTTGCAAGAAAGTAGCTTAAATATAAATTGTTTATTGGTTAAAGGAATCTTAAAAAAAAAATTTTTGCAAAAAGCAATATATGCATGACGTATTCTTATCATATTTCCAGCTTAAAGTATATTTCAGTTGATAAAATTTAAAATTTATTTATAAAATAAATGTAATTAATAATAATGTAGTAATAATTAATAATAATGATGACGATGTAGTAATTAATAATAACGTTTTTAATTTATTTATAAAAGAAATGTTTGTCAACGAAATTTTTCAATAACCCCTCCCTTTTCTTTCCTGATACTGTGTATGCCAAACGTTGAAAAAATGACTATTTCCTTTGTTTCTTATTGTCTCAAACCTAGGGAATCTCTTATGGCGCATGTCTTGAAATTGAAATATTATAGTGCCTACTTCAGAAACAATCAAAATAGTGAACTCTCCCCTTTCAGAAGGAACAACATCTCCACTACTTTTCGAGCTAGAGTTGACTCCTTTTCACAAATGTTTCCTCAAAAGACAAACATATATATTTGAATTATTATACATACATAATTTGTATTAATATATTAATATACATCAATCAAATATATGCTTTAATTAATAATTATACTTCACAAAAAAAGTGCAATGCACTTGATAAATAACAAAAATTAATATGCAATAATAATAATTTGCATAGTATTCATAATTCCATTTATTGATATTAGGAAAATGGCACATAATTAGAAACATTAAATTTTAATTTATTTAGTATTTTTAAAAAGTACATCAACTGTCGTATCTATAAGCACTCTTTTATTACTATTTTATAAATCATATTCAAACATTTTTCCAGTGTAAAAAAAGTAATCAAAGCAACGACTCCAATACGAATCAACGAAAGAATAATCAAATAGTTTGTTGAAGTATACATTTGTCATGTGACAAGTATGTTGATTTCAAACTGGCAACTCCTGTATAATCCCTTTTTTTTATTACTGATCTATGGTTTCAATACTTTAAAATAAATACGAAATAAGTTCATGTTATAAAATTTTCATACTGACTTAACTGAAGATTACCTTTTGGCATTTAAATACTATACTACTTTTCACTAACGATTAAATTAAAAAAAAATCTTAGTCATTGGTCATCATTTTCTGAAGTACTCGATTAAACGAAACTCAGAGTGGGTGGAAAGCGAAAGTGAATAAGACCCTCCTTTTATAAAAAAATAATAATTTTCAAATGTTATTCAAAATAAATCTGACAAATGCAAAGTCAGGGCTTTTTATGTACCTTGTATTTCAAGATGTAATCGTGCTTCCTCGTACATTTTAAGAGCGTCTCCCTTGTGGCATTCAGGAGGTATAATCAGTTAACTATAGACTGTCACCTGTAGGAGAGAGATATTTCAGGTATCCTGCACGTAGCCAAGTGTCGAGTTTTCGGCTTACAAGTGGAGTCCTTCCCCGAATCTTTAATTGTCGGTCTTTAAATGAGTTAAATACTGTACGCCTCTAATTGTTTGTGTGTATAAATAAAGCTGTGATTTCTCCAACCTGTGGGTCACGTATCTCAATTCTAACCACATCCAGTTACAATAATGTTGCCCAACCTGCACATTTCAATGATAAGTTTAAAATGAAGAAATAAAAATACTGCTTATTTAAACCATGAAAATACTTTCTATACACCTATCTCAGAAAATTCGTAAATCGCAGACAGACTATTGTTTTCAGCTTTCATTATCTAAAGATTTTTTCAAATTTTCATATATAATGCATTATTTAAAATTTTGCAAGAATTTTTTTTTTGGTTTGAAGTTTCTACAAGCCACAACTACCCTTTGTATAATTTGTCAAGATGAATTTTCAAAGCAACTTGTTTTTCTTTAATTTCTTAATAGTATTAAATACAAAACTTCCTGAACATATATTATTACCTATTGTTTAAGCTGGTGTATTTCATTGCAAGTTTACTGTCAATTCTACCATAACTTATAAATAATTTTGGTTCTATAATTTAATTCTTTATTGAACCAAAATTATTTATTTTGCTCTAAAGGAAGGTTGCGAACTTTCCAAAGCTTCTTCTTCAATCTGTTAGCTTCAGAGGTTCATTCCATCATTTTAGTCAGAGTGAATACCGTTTGGAGGTCACCACCAATTCATTCAACGCCGCTAAATATCCTGGTATGTCCTTGCAGTGCTCATGTCCTAGATCTGCTCAAACGGCTTTAGCTAGATTAAGGACTGGCCACACTAAGAGTTTGACCTTCAATAGAAACGAGAAGGCATATACCCTTTGTCATTGTTCGGCCATCGCGTCTCCCCTCTCATCGTATTGATTGTATTGGTGCCTCTGTGAGGCAACTGTTGAATGAGGGGAGGACCGTTTACGATCTATTGATGCAGCATGATCTACTGGACTTGGTTTACGATTCTAAATCAAGGGATAAGCAACAACAACAATTCTTTATTAAGTTTTTATAATAATTTTTTGTTACAGAAAATACAAAAGAAATTTTTTTTTTTGTAATGAAAATTATAAATTGAAAGCAAATTATAAAAGATTGAAATTCATCCTAAAATCCTTTTTTTTTTTTTAATATCAAATGAATATGTAAAAATATATTAAACTTACAAACAAGTGCCAGTGAAATATAATTTTAAGAAAAATTATCTTGTATCAATCGATTCATGCATAAGAAAGAAAGAAAAAGTTTTTAAAATTTGCATCTACTAATTAATAATTTCCATTTATTGTGAAGATGATGATACTTTTCTTTATAGTAACTAAAACTTTTCTTATTTTAATTTATTTGTAGTAATTCCAGCAATAATAGCTGCTACGTGGGCTGGAGTTAAAGGTCATTTTGGCAGCACAATTCAGGACGTGTTAGAACCTCAAGGGTAAGTGATAATGCATTCAATTATCTATTGTTCTCTTTTCAAAAACCACTGCACATTCTTAGTATTGTTTATGATGAATTGAAAAGAATAATTTTGAAATTTATAAAGACTATCTTTATTTTAATTGAAATCTTTTCCTGGGATAACTCCTTTTTTGTATCCAATGTCTTGATATTTATTCTGTTAAATTAACGCAGATGAATAAAGTTGTTATCTGTGAAATATTATGAAAATAAGGTATTAATATATAAATTTGGCTATCAAATAGGAGAAGATTTATTTCACTGGTTTAAAGATCGAATCCTCTTAAAAATTTGAATAAATGTAATAATAATACATTATTAATCGTCTATATATTATTTTTTTTATTAAATTTATTAATACTATTTGTTAATTTTGTAATTATATTTGTAAATATTTTGTTAATTTTATTTTTATATGTTCTTATTCTTAATTGAATCTAAAATTATTAGATTAAAACATTGCTCAAATAAGAGAAGTTTATTTCATTGTTTTAAAATAGAATCCCCTTAAATATTTTAATAAATGTTAAAACAATACATTACTAATCGTTTATTTATTTTCTTACTTTTTAATTAAATTTATTAATATTATTTGTTAATTTTACATGTGAATATTATTCTGTTAATTTTATTATTTTATAATTTCAAATTTTTAATTGAATCTAAATTATTATGTTAAACCTTTGCTCAGTAAATTATCAGTTAAATCGAATTTATCATTTTTAATTTTGATTTATTTATCAAGTGTAACTTTTAAAAATACATCAGTAACAAAATTTTTAAAATTCCTCTGAGAAATTATCTTAAAAAAAACTTCATCATTTAAAACTTCATTACTTACTTTATCTATTTTTTTTAAAATATTTAATATAAGTGAAATAGAAAATATTTTCAAAAATCAAATTTGGACTTTTAAACAGACAAAACATAATCATTTTATGAAAAAAGTAAACGTTTTGTGACTTTTGGAAACTTTGTAAATAAAAGTATTTTGCATCGTTTATCATCAGAATTTCTACAAATAATCTTTCCTTTAGTACTCATTGTATCATTAATGATAAAGAAATAAATAATTTACTTCTTTCATTTTCTTTTCAAATATATTACTTCCTAGTGAAAAATGTCATTCTTAGCATGGCATTTGCACACTGAAAAAAAGATGCCATGATAAATAGGCAACTCTCCATTAAGAAAGACATCTGGAAGAAAAAAATTATTAATTTTATTTACTATTCCTTGGAGAATCGTCACCACAAAGATCTCTTCCCTCCATTCCAAAAAAAAAAAGGATTACTCTCTGAAACAAGTCATCTAATCTATAGAAATCTGATAGACCAGAAGTCCTTTCTGTGGAAGATAAAAGAACATCTGTCGCAGGGACAAATAAGTCACACATGAAAGCAATTTGGCTTCGGTTTTCTTTTACTTAAGCCATGTATGCTTTTACTGAGACAACAGTAGCTAAGCAGAAATGTCTTCGTCTTCTTTATGAAGAGGGTAAAATGGATGTTCATACACATCAATATGAGTGCATATTATATATATACGTATATTACAATAAGAGTACATTGATTGATTATTGAACCAGAGTACTACAAAAACGCTTAATTACTTCAAATCATGAAGTTTAAGTTCAGTTCAATTTAAAAAACAGTTTCTAGAGCAAGTTGGAAGAACAAATCCTTCATTTTTGGACCCTGCTTCATACTTTATGTATTTCGAATTTTATTTTTGTTGGTTTTCAATAACTATCTTCTTCTTTATTTGCCGTGATACATCATTAAGACGTCATTCAGCATTAATAAGGCAAATATAAAGAAAGATTCAGCATTACCTAGGAGACACTTAAAAGAATGAAAAACGATCGAGAAATATCTTTTTAGAAAAATTTGGAATAAAATTTTGCAATTTTCGTTTTGCTTTGTCTGGTTCAAATTTTGTCAATGTCATTTTTGGACATTTTTCAACTCATTTTTGTCTTTGTCTTCTTTGTGAAGAGAATAAATTGATGTTCATACACTTCGCGTATTACAATAAGAGTGCACTGATTGATTGCTGAACCAGAAAAAGATAATTACTTCAAATCATGAAGATATTTAAGTTAAGAACAAGTTGTAAGAACAAATACGTTAATTTTCTGGTGCATATTTCATAATTCATGTATTTCAAATTTTATTTTTATTGGTTTTCAATGATTATCTTCTTTATTTGTCGTGATACTTCATTAATTCATTAAAAGACATCATTCAGCATTAATAAGGCAAATTTCAAAAGATTCAGCATTATTCGAGAGATACTTAAAAGAAAGAAAGAGAAAGACGATCTGAAATGTCTTTTTAGAAAAATTTGGATCACATTTTTGTCATTTTCGTTTTGCTTTGTTTGGTTCAAGTTTTGTTAAAGTCCTTTGTGGACAATGCTTCATGCTTGTTTTTCAAATGTTTTTTATTTGTTTACACTGATTATTTCATTCTTTTTTTCTATCATTCATGATTAATAATGCAAATTTGAAAAATATTCATCATTATTTCAGGATATGATTAAAAAAAGGAATGATGAAGTTGAACGACTTCTTTGTTCTAAGATGTTTTTAGAAATATCTGTCTCAATTTTTTGGGAGATATTTTATATTTATATGTATATATGTATATATATACAGAGAGAGAGAGAGAAAGAGAGATTATGAGAAAAATTTGAGACATGTTTATGTTGGAAAATCAAGAAAATTTTCACCCAACTAGCCCAAAACACAGCTAAAAGAGCACATTAATCTGTAATTTGTGTGACCCTAGTTAAATAAAAAAGAAATCGAACGTGTATCATCCATCAAAGAATCACAATCCAACTCTTAATGATGTTTTGCATACTAATCCATAAATGATCAATTTTTAATAATCAAATCTACGAGGAAGTTGACGTACTAAACCTGTTATAATGTATGTAGTGTGTAGCATGAGACTGTACCTTCCATCAAGGAATCACAAACCAATACCCTTTCGTGCTTTTGCAAACCATTCCACAGTTGGACAATTTTTAATTATCAAATCTACCAGGAAGTTGAAGAAATAAAACTGTAATTACATATTTATAATGCAATATGAAATTAATCCAAAGAAATGAAAAACTTGATTCTTTAAATGAAGAATCAAGAAATTTTTTTAAATGATTCTAAATTATCTACATTACCTAAAATTATCAAAATTGTTCAATTCTATGTTTGCATAATTTCCATAAATTCTAGATTAAAAACTAACGTTAATAAAATTTGTGGTATTGTTATATTATATAATATTTTGTATTTAATATTGTTCTTTGTTTTTATATATGTTATATTTTATAAAAATTATATAATCGCTTTTTATTATATTTAAGAGTATTTTATTTTATTTTATATATATTATTATTTATTATTTTTTACTGTTTAAATTTATTTTTTTTTTTTATTAAACTGCTCTAAAGTTCACATTATGGCAAGTTTGTTTATCTTATGTGAAAGTTGTTATACAAAAACATGTTTGTTTGGGTTTTTTTTGTCATGAAAAATCGTAATTCAAACAAAATCCTTGCTCGAATAGTGGCCCAATGGAAATCTTTGCAGCTAAAGCACAAAAAAGTATCAAGATTCGAAACCGTTGGTGACATTGTTGCAGTCACTGCTTTCAGAAACAAGGCGAATCGATGGTAATTGTGACAATATGCGTAAAAGCGCCTCGCATGGAAGACCGACTGTCTGAAAAGAGTTTTCCCTGTTTTCTCCCATATTACAATCAAATTCGGGACAATTGGCTCCATATACAAGTTGCTAATATCTTTTCTTTTAATATTAGCAACGCATTAATAATTTCATTTATCTACCTTTTCCACTTAATACAAATTAATAAAATTGTTTAAAATAACAGAAATAAGAATTAACAATACTTTACGGTAACCTGTACTGAACTTCACACAAAAGTTCAATTCAATTCATGAATATAAATCTTAAACATTTATGTTCATCAGGAATACATAAATAAATACATACTAATGTTATAAATAATATTTATCAAATTAAATATCTATTAAATTAATAATCTAACTAATTAAATAATATATATTTATAATAATATGTATTTAATTTAATATCTATTAAATTTTTCTGAATATCATGTATTTTATTAGAATATCACAATAATTTAATAACCATTTATGTAACCATAAGAGATTTAATTTTCTCTTTTAAGCTTTTATCATATGCGTAGAAATTATTTTGGATGGTAACTATTTTTTTCATACCAAACAATTACAGTTAATAGCATTGTTTAAAGATTACTTAATAAGTTAATACAAACCAAAAACAAATATTTATCATACTTAAACATTCATTTAATAAAAAAAATAAGTATTTAAAACCATTTTAAGATTATGCATTAAAGCTCATGATATTAATAAAATAAATATTTCCACACAACCCCAAAACAGACTATTCCAAATCATATCTCCATTAAACTAGTACTAGGTAATAATCTGAGCAGAGAAATATTTCTTTCAAAGACATCTCCACCATTAAGAAGCTTTTTATTTAATTGTCTCTGCTATCGTTAATGATTCTTTCTCTCATTATTCGGCGATT
This sequence comes from Caerostris extrusa, assembly GCA_021605095.1. Lineage (NCBI taxonomy): Eukaryota > Metazoa > Arthropoda > Arachnida > Araneae > Araneidae > Caerostris > Caerostris extrusa. Next base: position 2,227 of record BPLR01008496.1, on the reverse strand, counting down.
CCGAAATATCCTTCCCTCCCTACCCAAAAAGAAGAGAAACAGAGATAAATACAGCTATCATTACCTTGCGCGTGGAACATACACACAATAAATTCGTGATATCAAAGAAGAACTATTTAGAAGATCGAACAAAGCGATATTCAAACTATCAAATGTACTTTTTGTGTTTTTATGTCTGAGATAGAAAAGGAATGGTAATTGGTAGTGCAGAGAATTTTTAATCGATTATGACGTTAATGTAATGTTTAACAAATATTGAAAATTCTATTGATTTATTTCTTCGAATATAGAACATTATCTGAAGCAACAAACCCAAGACTGTTATGAATTTTCGCCATGTTATCACTATAATAACAGTATGGCTTGGTGGTTGACACGTTAAGATTCTGAACTGAAAGAAATCGATTTAAACCACAACAAAACTAAAAAGAAATTTTTTATGTTAAACCTTTCTGCTTAAGGTTTTAAGATATGAGGTGAAGTGGTTCGAATATACACCCCAATACACTTGATTAATTTAATGGCGTAAATTATTTCGCCATTAAAGACTAAGTTTATCCATTGTTTTATTTGCCAACAATTTTTATGGATTATTACGCTGATGCGTAGAGGCATAAAAAAACATTGAAAAATATTTGATACATAATAATAGCATATTTTGTTCAATATGTGATTTTTAAACTTTAAATGTTAGCTCATTAATATTCAAGTTTTCTTTGTTTCAGAGAGTGGAAATATAAAAAAGGTATTGCGTATAAAATTTGCATTAAGGCTTATAATCTTAGATGATAGGCTTAGATTAGGACCTCTTTAGATTAGGCTTTAGATGATCTAAGCCTAATCTAAGATCCAAATCTTTATAAGGAATCTCGTCATATAAATCGAAATAAAATATTACCATGTCCAATAAAATATATCATAATTCAGTTTGGGATTAAGAAATTATTAAATAAACTATATCATATACTATATCAAACTATTATCATATCGTCGCTTGTAAACAGAAAAAAGGAAGAAATTGTTCAAGATCCGACGTGCATATAAGCTACGGCAACGAAACAGAAAACATATAAACATAAAAATCAAAAAAGATTGAACGATAAAAATTACATCGGCAGATAAAAAAATGAACACAAAAATGTATTTCAAATATACAATGCCAAGATGTGAAAACATGTTGTCCAGGAAATCCGTAAAATCGAAAAAAATTATTAAGCTAAAGAAAATCAACATAACATACTGAGGATAGTTTTAAAAAATGATTTCATTTAAAAAATGAAACAAATTTAAAACTAGCAAAAGCATCTAATTGTTTATTGGATATTTTGCATTATATTTTTTAAATTTACTAGAGTACATATTACATATACTTACAGAGCATGTTTTTAAATATATCTAGGCATTTATATGATGCACGAGAACTGTGTGTGTGTGGATTACGAGAGCATTCAACACGAAGAAAAACTTTTTGTAAGAAAGAAAAATAGAGATTTTAAGCTTTCCTTGGCGATATCAAGGATAAATAATGAAATGTATCAGAATACGTCTTATTTACAAAATGAAAAGCAAAGTAAGCATTTTTACTTCTATAGGCGTATAACTGTATGGAGAAGTAAAAATAAGGAGCTCAGTTCCAAAATCTTAGCTGTAGCAGTAAAGCTTGCCTGTGGGATGGCTGATTTTTAATTTTAATTATTACTGATTTTAAGTAGGGCTGAAAGCCGTCTGAGTGTTCGGGTGCTTTTCAGCAATAGCACTAGGTAATTTGGTATATATTGATGCCATAATGAATTATGCTGTTGATAATGAACCATAAGGAATCTATAATTATCTTGACAATGAATAATTTTTAATCCATAATGTTGTTGATAATGATTCACAATGGATCATACTCTATGATGAATCCATAATGAATCATGCTTTTGATAATGAATCCATAATGAATCGGGCTTTTGATAATGGATCCATAATGAATTGTGCTTTTGATAAAAGAATCCATAATGATCTTGGTAATGATACAGGATTATTTCATAATATGTGAAATGATTCATAATGGATCATACTCTATGATGAATCCATAATGAATCATGCTTTTGATAATGAATCCATAATGAATCGGCTTTTGATAATGGATCCATAATGAATTGTGCTTTTGATAAAGAATCCATAATGATCTTGGTAATGATACAGGATTGTTTCATAATATGAAATGATTCATAATGGATCA
>BPLR01008495.1:0-30873 GCA_021605095.1 Caerostris extrusa | reverse complement strand
ATTGCCCTTTTTTTTTTTAAAAAGAACTATTTGTTTAATAAAATTATAAAATGAAAAAAAATTTCAAAAATGCAGATGTTGATGAAATCAGTTGCATGCAATAAAACAGAATGAGCAAAGGTCAAATTAGGAGAAAAAATAGCTTAGGAGAAGGAACTTTCATCTAGGCAGTTGTAAGGAATTAATTTAAAATCCTTATTTCTCAATTATCTGTAACTCTTTGTTGATTGGAAAGTCATAGCTAAAATAATGAGAAGAAGAGCATTAGCTGGCTATTTCAAATAACTAGATTCTTTAATTGCCTGATGGCCAGTGACTAACTTTCTAGCTCTGCCTGTTAACACAGGTTTCGTGTTCGAAGTCTATTGGTACCAGGATGTTGTAGTGGTTGATCCACGTTAAACCATAGGTCCTAGTCTAATATGACTGTAAGAGCATTGGGCATAGGGTTAACCATCCTACACTCGAAAACAGAAAACAACATCTCATGTTTCGGAATCTGACAGTAGAAAAGAAGGCCTTGGCAAACCATGGAATATAGCTTCATTGAAGAGAAAGAAGAAGTTAATTACTAGTCTGTGAAGCGGGTCAAGACTTGATACAAGGGAGCTGAAGTGAAGAAGAAAATAAAGAGGTAGATAAATTTCATACTTTATTGAAACTTGTTGCTGTTTATCACTTGATTCTACGCTGCGCATTCATCAGTTAGATAAAAAATGGAAGGATAGCATGTTGTAACTAAAACTGCTCTGTAATTTGTTTCTGATATTCATACAGCTAACAGGATTGAATAATATTTGTTCCACTATTTTCGGGTAGTCACCGTATCGTATTGGTGAGACAATTAAACCAATTTATACAGTTTATCTTTCGTTGCGTATGATATGATTTGGTGTAAAATAGAGAAAAAAACACATCCACTTTCCTATTCAAAGAATGCAGATTATGTTTAGGTTTGATAGTGCCTAAATGAGAAAAGTATTTGGGATATTTGTTCTTGATGTTTCTTCTATGTCATGTCTTTTTATCTTCAGACCTCCCCCTCCACCCGTGGAGGATTTGCTCCATCGGTAGGGCGTGTAATAATACTAAATGGGGGGCCCGAGCATATCAGAAAAGAAAATATTATTAAAAAATGTATTAATTTACTAAACAGAAAATAAAACTAAAAATCATTAGTGAAGTGGAGCCATAAACACTCATATCATTTTATTTTGCATGTCTTGCAGGCCTGTCTTGCTTTATCAATATTAATATTTTCGAAGGAATGTTTAATATTAGAAATCGACTCCTTTAGTTCTTTTTCTATAAATAGGTGAGTTCTAGATTTTGTTTTCAAAGCAGCCCAACGTAGAAAATCCGGTTTTCCAAGGTAAAATGTTGAAAATGGTAATAGTATGTGAAATACATTGTTGCGCTCATCATCCCACCCTTGCCCCAGTTAAAGACTAATCTGTTCTTATATTGCCTTTTGATTTCACTTAGTAGTCGTGAGAGTCTATAAAGATTTCTGCTGGCAGTTCGAGATTTTCAAGTATTTTGAGAGTGGATCCTAATCCATAATAACAGCTTACCTTCCACATTTTCATCAGGAAGAAAATATTTTTTTAAGTATTTCAAAGCACTCAGCATACAAATTCGCTATGTTTTACATTTTTCACATATTAACTCAAAGTCTGTGTTCAACAAATTTTGATTAATAACTAAAACAAAATATTATTAAAAATGTATTAATTTATACGAACAATATATTTAATTTAATTTTAGTAAAATGCTAGATATACAAAAATAATTATAACACTATATTTATGGAAGTAAAAAAGAAATGCAGTTCCTAATGGAAATTGCTAGTAAGAAAATCGACAAGAAAAATTCCTTTTCCTGAAGATTCTAGACTACCAGCTCCCTCTGGTGGTCGAGAATGTTGCTTTCATTTTCCTCTCTTAGGAATAACCTCAAACTTTTACTTCCATTTCAGTTCCAAACAACAACATATGTGTATAGCAATATAGTGCAGTTCCGCATTACTTATTCAATTTGACGTAGCACAAAGTAAGTTAATTGAATGAAAAATATTAACTTATGTATCATTAAAATTTTCATTATCTTTTTAAGCAATATGTTATTTATTAATGTTTGATTATAAATATCTGTTTCATGTACCAGAAATTTAGTTTATGTGAAATGATTGTTGACAAGTGAAATTTATTCATTATAGCGCCAATATTTTTATTTTATTTTTTTTTTTTTTCATTATGTCAATCAATTTTTTTACAATTATCTATTCTATTTGAGAGTAAGTAAAATATTATAAAGTAACTATATAATGAATATATTATATGTTATGTATGTGATTAATTATCATATACGAGAGTTTCTGTTCGAAACATTGATGTTTATAGAAAATAGTTTAGTAATATTATTACTGAAGCAAGTGATTATTTTTCTTCAATTATCATTAGTTTATTAAAGTTAATTTAACATTGTAAACCTTAATCAAAGGAATAATAATAAAAACTTTGAAAATCTTTTTCAAATTCCGATATTTATTGGCATATCCACTTAATTTTAACTTCAATATGTCTGGTTTCTCGAATTATTTAATTTGTGATTAAATAATTTAGATTCATGGTATATATAATAACATATCTTTCCTTAAATAAAATGAAACTAAATTCATATAAAAAAGTCATTACAAAAAATATTTTTAAAAAATTATAGATTTATATCTTTAAGAAATTGGCTATCTTTTTTGATATTCCATTTAATTTTTGATGATAATAATTTTCAATTATAAAAAGGAGTATTAAAAATACGATATTTTAAAATTCTGTACATGTCTCTTTTTTGTTTTTCTTAAAATGAATATCAAGCCACTGAATATTGTTATTGGGGAAGTTGTTATTTAATGATATTATTATAGTTGAAAAATTTAAACTGTACCATGTATGTCACGAGGACATAATAAAACAATTGCTAAGGTAAATGTTACATGTGTATCTAAACTTTTTAAAGAAATCCAGATTCTAAAAAAATAATATAACTTTGTTTTGTTTATTGTGTCATGATATTAATATTTAACCAACAAAGAGATTCTTGAAGGAAATTGTCATGTTCTTAGATGATAACTTCCTGTTATATTGCATTCTTGATTATTTATATTTGTTCCATTTCTTATATGATATCTATGATATCATAAATTCATCTGTAAAATTGATTTGAGTTTGAATTTAAACTGGCATATCATATTAGATAGATTGTAAAAGTATATATTTGGAAGAAGTTATTTAATTATTTTCCATAAATGTTAAGTATCTCCTATTCTATTTTTTCCTAGTTTTGTTTTACTTTAAATGTTTGTTTTTACTTTTACAATTTTATTTTACAATTGCATTATATTTTTTCAGTCATGGAAAATTATTTTAAAATTATTAATATTTGAAAAACTATTTTAAATTTCTGTTATAAATTTCAGAAATTGCTTTTTTTATTATTCACTATTATATCTTATTTTGTCATCACTTGAAATTTTTTTTTTTTGAATTCATAAACTTTTTAAAAAAATCAGTAAAAGTATTTTTTTTTATCTTAATAGATATATTAAAATGTGTGCTAAGTGGATTGGAAGTATCATTTCAGTAGATTGTGGAGATGTCCTGGGAGTATTTGAAGGTGAAATCTCAAATGTAGATGAAGGTAACCAAACTATATCACTGATCAATGTTAGTAGAAATTCTGTCAAGTGTCAAGTACCTGAAGTTACTCTAAGGTATGTTTTTCACACATGCTTCATTAATTTCTTCTGATTGATATCTTGGAAGACTTTAAAAAATTTTTTAACACAATTTTCAATTTCTGAAATAAAGAAAAATCCTTAAACTATCCGATTTGCAATTTATAGTTCTTTAGACAACTTTAATGTAGATTTTAACTTTTCTTTTTTGTTCTAAATAAACTTGCAAAATATCCAAAATGCAATATAATGAAATCTTTGTACTATTAAATATAATTGCTTCTATATAATACATATTGTCTTGCTATTAAAATTTTTATCTGTTAACTTTTTTTTGGTAGTAAATATTTTTAAAGATTTATAATTTGCATAAAAAAAGTACTCTCGGTTTTTCCTTGTTGCATTTTTCATTTTAAAGTCTTTAAAATTATGTATTCAATAATAGTGATATCATGTATTTAATTACAAATTTTGGAATTTATAATTTTCTAAATTATTAAAAAATTATGATATTTTATTTGAATTACTATTGGGTGATATTTTACTTGAAATCTCATCATTCATTTTACAGCTGTTTTAAAATAATAAAATTTGCATATTCTTCAACTTTTATTTGATTTATGTTTTTATTATATTTGATTGATTATTTTAATAAACTACAAAAAATCTGTTTAATTTTTGTATTCTTTGTAGTACAAACTTAAGATTGTAATTTATTTAAATTTGTTTCTAAAATAATTTTTTTTTTTTTTTTTTTTTTTAATTCTTATTATATTCTGAAATAGGAAGTAATAGTTAGTTACTATGAAATTAATCATAATAACAAATATCTAAAAAAGATTTTTAAATGTGTAAAAGAAATAATTGTTATATATATTAAGGACATTTTTTTTTTTCTATATTCAAATCCTTAATTTTATTCAAACAAATATTAACATTTATATATTAAGTTTAACAAATATTAAGTTTTTTTTTTCACATTATGTTGTAAATTACATTGATTCAAATAAGTTGTTTCATTTTTGTCATTGAATATAATGGTCTTCTTAACATCCATTCTAAAGTTTATTATTGTGCTTCAATTTTGTAAAGTTTATCATGATTTTTTTTATGTTCTTCTACATTAGAACACTATTTATTTGATCGTCTGTTTTTATGGCAGACATAATTTCAGTTTTTAAATTTTAGAATTCTTTTTATTAAAAAAAGTATAGAAATATTTAATCTTTGTGTGATAAGCATTGATGGAAAAAAAAAAAAAAAAAATAAAAAATGAATTATGTCTGTCAAATTATTTTCAAATTTTAAATATATGTATGTTTTTTATATTATTCTATGGATTTTTAAGGAAACTTCTGCTTAATTTTTTATTTGTCATTCTGATAAGAATACATATTTTACTGTATAAAATTTTTATAAGTTTTTTTTATGATAATTTTACATATTTTTAGCAAATGCTTCTATCTATAAAATAAAAAAAAGTATTACTCTTCAAGGACCTTTTAAATAAAGAATCTGTTTATTTTAGTTTTTATAATAACATTTATTAATATGTTTTTCATTCTGTGTGCATTGATAAAGTGGAATTTTATTTCTTTTAATTTAAATATTGTAATTTTTACAGTACACATGACATAAAAAAATTAAAGCTTATAGAATCTACTGTAAAGAATTATCAAAAAGAAAAGTTAGCTACCTCTTTAAATGTTTCTACTCCTTCATCTAAAAATGACCGAATTACAAATTCGCCATTAGTAGAAGATGATTCGAAAAGAAAGGCAAGTTTATTATTTGAAATCAATTTTTTTATATATATCTTATGTATAGCTATTAAAAATAATTATAACTTGTTAAAATTAAAAAAGCAGGTAGATTATAATTAACATTATAATGATTATAATGACAGATTTACAGCTACAATTTATTTAGATCATAAAAATGAATGAAAGTTAGATGGTCTAAAATTGAAATATATATTATACATGTGTTTTGAAGTTCTTTATAAGGCTTATATTAATTGTTCTGGTCAAGTTTTCATAAATCATCTCTATTTCAGTCTGTTTCCATGTGACATAAATTATGCTTCTCTATGCTATTGAACAGTTTTCTACATGTGTTTTGACTTTGATTTAATCATTTTGATTTATAATTTTTTGTTATAAATCTTTCTCTGCAATGGTGGTTTACATTTTAACGGCATTAAATTGTCACAAATAAATTCAATTCCATTCAACTTTTAGATAGCAGCGTGGCTTAATAGCCTGTTGGCTAGCGCTCTGGCCTGTGGTATCACAAGCTTCAGGTTCAAATCCTGGCAGTGGCATGGATGTTTATGAGTGGTTCAGAATCAATGTTAAGCTGTAGGTCCCGGTGTATTCAGCCTAAAGTGTGCACAAAACAGAGCTATAAACCAGAATTTACATAGCACGAATTTTGTTTTTCTATAATATTCTCAAATTTTTGATATTTATTTTTTAAAAATTGTTTTATTGCAAAGCAATACTATCGTATTATATATGGTGGAAGAATTAATCTAAAATTTAAATAATTTATTCATTGGCTTGACTTTTATTTTTAAAATTTTATTTTAATTTTTCATATTTTGAACTAATTTGTTGCTGATTTTAATGATTGGGTATATTAATAGATATGCATTTTTTATCTGTTTTTTTTATTAAGACTTAAAAGTCTGTTATTGAAAGGTTGAATGATAAAAAAACTTATTATTAAGAAGTTGTGTAAAAACCTTAACAAAATTTTAATTTTCTAAAAACCTGCAAAATATTTTTCCTGAATATTTAAAAACACAAAAAAGTCAAAATATTTTCTCCTGAGAAAGAAAACTTTTGGAACTTTAAATAAATTTTTTATGTTAAATTTAAATTGCTAAAATGTTTCTTGAAAGGGTGTAAGGTTTTCATGATTAATCGAAATTTTAACAGGTCTTCTAATGGTTTTCATACATAAACTGTATTTTAATGCATTACCTGTAAACTGTATTTTAATGCTTACATTTTAATACATTATTTTAGGTGAAGGAAAAAAGAAAAATACTAAAAGAATAGAAAATAAAAAATGGCAAAAAGAGCGGGATGAAGCCTGCTTCAGTGCACCTGTAGACAGTGAAGTTTTAGACAGTGATTTTGACTTTGAAAAGAATCTCGCTCTTTTTGATAAAAGAGCTGTTTTTGATGAAATCAATGCATTATCAAAAGGTGATCACATCCGTCTAGTAGACTGTAATAAGAGAACTGGTAAATACCGTCATGATGAAAATGTCCTTACTGGTGATATTCCCATTTTGAGACAAATTTCTGTGCCATGTAAACATACCATGGAGTATGTTACAGGTGTGTTATTGGTCATTTTTTAAAAATTGTCTTTAAATACTCATTTTGTTTATGTTTCTATAGATAATAAATCAAAACCTTACACCTCACAATTAATTTCTAATATTGAAAAATAGCATTTTATAATAAAACAGTTTTAATTTGTTACTTTTTTAAAAATCAAATTTTAATTAAGTTTTATTACTTTTATATTCAATAGTTGCTACATAGAATTGCTATGGGTTTTCAAATTTATTACTAAAAAATTAAATGAATTGTGCTTCATTTTGCAACTAATTTAACTACAAGAAGTAATATTAAATCTTAGCAATTTATATTATGTGTTCAGCAAAATGCTCATTTTATATTCTATGTGAGAAAGATTCTGCGTTGAAGTTAAAATTAGTGAAGGTAGTAAACTTATTTCTGTTTGAAGAATGCCTTTTTTTTTTTTTTATATAATTACTTTTTTTAAATAGTGTATTAAAATGTCAAATATATTAATTAAATAATTTTATAATATGTGTGAGATAATTTTGAAATATTTTATTTTAAAAATTATAATTTAAGTTATTGAAATAAAATGTTTATTGTTATTGCAAACTACAAGTTTTTCTATTCATGGTATAATCAAGGATTGATATTTGATGTTTTCCCAAGTATACTGCCTAAAAATGTATTACTATTTATTTTATAAATGTTAAAAAACAATTAAAACTATTATAGATATTGTTATGAAGTGAAAAATGTATCATGAATTTTCATTTTATATTATATTATAGTATTTTGATATCAACAAAATAAATTATAAAGTTTAATTGTAATTACACTCAATAGTAATAACTAATAATTGATAATTATGATATAATAATCTTTAATCTAACTGAAACCTGGATTTTTTTATACCAATGTTTAAAAAATAATTGTAATTTATTTGTCATGTTTTCATTTCAAAATAATGAAGTGTGCATTTTTAGATATTTAATATACTGTTGTTGTATTGCTATTATTTTTTATATTATTTGATATAAATATTTGGGGTTTTATGTAATTTATTATAATATTTAAAAGCGTTTTTTTTTCCTGTTTATTTTGATAATTTTAATTTCAATTATATATTGTTTCAAGAATTCCATTGTAATCAATTTCTCAATTTTTTATTTTATATATTTTACCATACTTTTCTTTTTGGTTATCATAAAAATATAATGACAGCAATGCATTACATTATCTAAAACAGAAATTTCACAAATCATGCTCTAAAATTTCTAACTTATGATAAAAAAATTTATTTATAAATTGAAAACTACCTGTATTAAGTAAGTTAAATGTCATTTAAAGGTTTATGTATTATTAAAGTTATTCTAATGAAAGAATTTTAAGAATTCTGATTGCATGTATTATTTTAGGTTGATTGTTATTAAGCAAGTATTTTTATTTTTTGGCACCATTCATTTATGTTTTAACAGAACTGTAGGAATTCATATAGTTTCTTCATCTTAAGTGTATATATTGCAATATATATTCTCTTACATTGATATTATATTTTAAAATTTCAATATGTAGTTTGATTGTAACTTATCTCCTTTATTTGAAGGAAATTATTTGATATTAATTATTTATTCTGTTTTTGCATTTTTTTAGATACTGGGTTAGTTGTGCCAAGCGTAACATTAGAATATAAAAAACTTTTGTATGATAAAAGTGAAGAAGCTGGATTAGGGCCAAATGTTCGTGTTGAGATGATTGGTCGAGGAGCTTGCGAGATGGTTATCCATTTATTAGGTGGTGGTCACAGGTTTGTATGCTTTTAGAAATTTTCTTTCAATTTCTTTTCTGTTTTTATGTATAATTTCTTTGTTGAAAAATTGTCATGGATAACAAATTCTAGGCATACTTCAAATTTATCGTATGCAAATACTATAGGAAAAAAGGCTTGGAAGTTTAATTTTCTGACAATGGCACAGCCTATCACTTCTACATGGAGGTTACTTCTTACCTCAGAGTTTTGAAGTCCAACTTTAGATAAGTTGTGATGTTGTTATTCCCTTGACTTCTATGATAATCAGACCTTTCATTTTTTTCGATGTGTATGGATATCATGCACCTAAAGTGATCTTTCAATCTTTGCCTTCATTCCCCCCCCTTCATTCTTTCTTTTCATCTTTAAGACTACAGACTTTATTATTTTTTATTGGCTTATTACTATTAATGATCTTTATATATTTTGCTTTATTTTAACTTAAACATTTCAATTTGTTAATTACCTTAAGATGATCATATGAACATATTATTTTTTAATATCCAGAAAGGCCAGCATGTTGTTTGGGGATTTAAAAGCCCTAAAAATAAAATCTGGTGGCTACTAATCAAAATACTTACTATCTCAAGCAAAAAAATATTATTTTGTGTGATTGTAGATAAGTTGATTGACATTCATATAAAAGTTGGATCTTGTGAATAACTCACTGCCTGTCAAGTAATGTTCAAGTCCGATTTAATGTGTGCTACCAGGAAGAAGTAGAAAAGAATTGCTGGATCAGTATCGTGATTATTTCTGTAGAGTAATAATAAAAAAATATCAGAGATATTCTCTCATTAAATTTAATTTAAAATAGGTTCTGACCATCTTAAATACAATAGTCCTATAAGACCTTATACTGTATGATACTTCGACCATCAATGTTACAAATGCTCAAAGATGACAGCAATAAAATGACATGTTCAAACCGAGCAACTTTAACTTATTCTTATTCAGATTGTAAATCTGAATCAAATTCCAACCATATCCATCAAATTTAAAAACTTTCTTTCAGTGTTAGTGAGAAAATAAAATATAAGAGTTAAAAGTTATCGATAATTTACTTATTCTAAAGCATAGAAACCAACCTACTGTCTCTATGCTAAAATAGCCAAAAGCAAACAAGACCTATTATCAGTATAATAGTTTGACTTGCATGTTCCATTTGTGTAATGAACTGATAGTAACATTACTGGTATAACTACTACAAAAACTTAAAATTCTTTCTCCTGTAAAACCCAAACATACTGATTATATACTTCAATCAACCTGGTAGTGCAATCAACACCTATTTTTGTTTCTTTTCAAATAGTATGTCCTAAGAAACCACAATGGATTTCTGGGGATAAATCTAAAATTAAAGGCCACAAAGGAACATGTCATAAATCTTAGAAGAAAGATGAAGATATGCTTTTATTTTCTTATAAAGCACTTGTCAAAAGCAACAGATTTAAGTTTCTCAAGTGCTGTGTTTTACATACAGATTGATAAAAAATATTGGAAAGTGAAAAAGATAGTTCTAGTTTTTCATGGGGTTGAATATTGCACTGAAAAAGATTTTGGACTGATGTTTAAAGTAAACCATATTACTTTATGAAAATTTTGGTATGTTTCACAATATTATAATCATGTGTACAGTTATGTTTGACTGTTTAATATACATAATAAACCATTATTTTGGCCTAACTAATTTATGTCCAACATGTATTTATTATTCATGCTTGACTGTAACATTTTTAAAACAATATTTGTATTACTGGAGACTCATTGTATTACTATTACTCTTCAGAAATGTAATTAATTTATCAAACTGTCAGGTTGTAACACAGCTAATTTAAAATTTAAAAGTGTTCTTATTAAACTCATTAATTAAAAGTAATTTTAATAATTCTAGAATTGCTTAAAAATAAGTACTATATTATTTTTGGACATTAAAAAATGAAAATTATGTTAAGTATTACTAATAAATTCTATACTTTTTGTAAATATTTTTTTAAGAGTTATATATATTATACTGATTATTAAATATATTTACTTTTTTTTTCTAAAACAATTGAGCTCTTTGCTTGTGATATCAAGTATCTATATAGTTCTAGACAATAAGTTTTAGATTTAAAGATTGATCATAAATGCAGTAATTATTAAAATTATATGTCATAGTATCAAGAAATTAATTTTTTAAATAGCAAAATAAATAAAAAATGATTTTAGTTGGAAAATTTTGAACTCTTAAAACATCATAGTTATTGGAAAATAAATTTTTATTTGATAATATAAATACATTTTAAAAGATAAATTAATGGAAACTTATGAAGTTTCCATATCTATCATAACTATTATTAATTTTATTCATCGATATTCTATGGAAATAAGTTAACTTTACTAATTGTTGAATGTTTAAATATAACATTACATTTTATTGAAATATTTCATATGAAAATTAAACTTATGTTTATCTTTTTTTTACAGATTAAATCCTCAGAACACTCACCAAAGACCTTCTGTGGTTATTTTATGTGGTTCTCATACTCAAGGTGCACAAGGAATAAATTGTGGTAGACAGTTAGCAAACCACTGTGCCATCACAACAGTCCTCATCCCTAATTTAGCCAAAGAATCCCATTCCATACTTTCCAATGAGTTAAAACTTTTTGGCATGACTCATGGCAAGGCAGTCCATTCAATTTCAGGTAAATAAGTCCCTTTTTGTAGCTAACTATCTGAAACCGTTTCTTAAGCAAATAGCAGATATTTTGTTGAGGTTTGCATTTCCAGTTAAAATTTTAAACATTTTTGTTTTACATCTATGATTAAGATATTTTTATAGAAAAATAAAATATTATAGGTAACCTATGCAATAAATTGCAACTTCAATTACTATATAAAGAGAAGGAGCTGTTCCCATATGAATAAAATGCATTATCAGTTTTTATTTAAATGTAAATAAATAAAATGTATTTTTGTAAATTTTGCGATTTAATTATTGAGAGGAAGATTGTATTATACTTAACAATTTAGGATATTGCTGGTAAAATTGAAAATTCTAAACCTGAAGTTAAAAATAAATGTATTATTTGTACTTAGGTTAAATGTTATTATGATTGAAAAGTTAGTTAGTATTATTAATTAAAAAGTTTGATTTTATTATGTCACTTCTAAAAATAAATAAAAATCATATATTTGCATTTGATTGCTTTTAGCCAGAAATTTTTTTCTTTGCTCTATTTTTATATAGAGTCGATAAATATAATTTGCTAAAGAAATATTGCAATACAAGAATTGTTATTTTAAAAGAAATGCAAAGTATTGATTTTTAATCACTAATATAAATGTTTCATTTTTCTTAATTTTGTCTTTTAGCTTTACCTACAACTGTTGACTTCATTGTTGATGCACTAGAGTCGCATGAAGAAATTAAACAGCAAGACAAAATATGGGTGTCTAATGCAAGAAAGTGGGCCAATCAGACAAAAGCACGCATACTGTGTCTGGACCCACCACCAAATTGCACATCTACCGAGCACAGTTTTATACTATCACCAGCATTACCTTTCTCATTTAAAACAAACAAATGTAGCATTCATATATGTGATATTGGTTTTCCCAAGACTGTATTTTCAAGTATTGGATGCAAATATTCTTCCCCATTTGGATCTAAGTTTGTGATTCCTTTATATCCTAACATTGAAACTACTTAATTAAAAAAAAAAAATTGTTCCTCATTCGTGTTCTCCTTTTGTGACTGAGCTTGATAATACATTATACTGGAAATGTATTTTTTAACAGTGGATGAATAAAATTCAGAGTTTCCAATTTTATAGAAAACTATTGTAAATCTTTTATCAATAAAATCATTCTTATTTTAAGCTATTAATGTTATCTGTGTGTATTAGTGTTTTGTGTTAAAAGGTGTAATGAATTTGTTATCAGATAGGTAACAATGAATAGTTGTGATAAAATGAATAAAATCTTATATTTTTCACTATAATCTCAATGTGTCAATTATATTTCGAATTATCAATAAGTCCATTTATTGCAAAACAATTTTTAGTAGAGTACTACTGCTTATCTACATAAGAAGATATATTTAAAATTAACAAAGTCATGTATCATATAGGAATGTTTATTCTTATTGTGTATGTTAAAATTTAGTAGCTGGTATAAAAACATGGATTTATCATTAACAATATTTTTTTAATTGTGTATTTCTTATATAAAATAGTATTTCATTGTACTAGTTAAATATTGCAAACCTGATTAGGGGATTCTAACGTATTTGTTATTGGTAATAAACTTTTTATGTAAAATGTTAGTCCTCTAGTAGAAAATCGATGTTGTACACATAGCCTGATTCTGATGCATCTATATTGACAAAAAAAAAAAAAAATTGTAATTATATTTTAGTGTTATATCAATATAACATTAATTGTGAATTATGTAAAAATCCAGTGACTACTTGCGCACAACTATCTTTTATAAATAATTTGCTACTTTATGTTAAATAAAATGTATTACTTTTGCTATATGAATATTGTTTACTTTTTTTGTCTTAGTTTATGTATGTATATCATTTAAATTTATTTTTATCGAACAGTTGACAGACATACAAATTGTATACGTAAACTATTCATTTAAAACAATAATTTATTGGTCATACATTATTTTATATATTAAAATATGAAATTTTCTAATATATTAGCTATTTATTTGCATATTGTAAAAACTTGGGTTTATATTTACACTGAACATTAAATCGCATACATATTTTTAATAAATTATTTTATGAAACCTTTACACATGCTTTTAATAATTTACTAAAAATATATGTATTTTGATATTTGTCCAATTCTAATTCATAATTTATTGTATAGTTTTGATTTTGCAGACAGTATTATTTTATATTTCATGTGCCTTATAGGGATGATTATAATTTTTTATACATGAATATCTTATTGTGAAGAAGATTATTAATTTATGAATATGCTTGTTATATATTACTGATATGAGCCAAAACTTTGTATATTGTGTTGTCTGTATGTATATTTCAATGTGTTCATTAAAAGTGTAATAATAAATATGAATCTCTTTCAATAACTGCTGCAGCTAAAACTTATATCAATTTTAATTTAATAAAATTTTCTAGATTTATTTAATACTGTATGAATTCTACAAAGTTTTCCCCTTTCAAAGATTAATTATTAAATTATAATTTAATATGAAAAACATTTTTGTCAATTGCCTTTAAAGACTGGTATCTTGATATAAATAAATTAAAAAAGTTAGATTTATTATTATTTTTTAAAAACTTTTGTACATCAACATATCTTTGCCAAATAATTTGAAATTGTGTGAGAGCTATGAAAGGAGTATGTGCATATTTATGCTAATTTGTGACTTTCCTTGGAAAATCAGGATGCATTTCTAAATTGCAAACATTGACATGTTTTCACTCATTGGATTTAAGCAATAAAACTGTCTGTGAATTCTGAATCCTTATAATAGACTGCAAATGAATTTGTAGTCACTCTTTGATATTATGAATTGACTTTGTATATATTATTTAAACCTTTATATATATATATATATATTTGATGAGAAACTCAAAAATCTAATATTAAATATATCAAATTCTAAAATACAAATAGAATTTACTTAATTTGGCTTTTGTGGCAATTTTGCTATTTTATAAATATGTAATAAAAAATTTCCTTACTTTTATTTTTCATTATACAAATAAGTAACTCCTAGATGGAAAATAGTTAAAAATCAAAAAAAAAAAAAAAAAAAAAAAAACTTTTGGATTCATAAACTATCAATATGCTATTATGTGAATATTAATATCTATACTCACTGTTAAAAGTTAAGGGCATTGTAGAAAATGTTAATTTCTGGAAGCCTATCTGAATTGGAGAGGTTACAATTTGCTGCGTAGTTGGATGGAAGTATGTTATGTAACAGCCAATCGTGGTTTCGTGTTGGGAAATATGGAGAAGAAAAAAAGGCAGTCATATATGAAGCCAGCATTGTGAAGGGTTACATGCGAGTGCTGATATAAAACTTTTATACATTTTGTTTTCAAGATAGCTGTGTTTTGTGTCCTCAATAAGATGATTGGAAGCTTGTGAGCAGTGGCATGCAGTTTGATGCATTGAAGCAGGACAATCATTTGCAGATGTTACTTTTTTTTTTTGGCATTCATCATTCCATAATTTCATGATTATGGAAACAATTTCTAATCATCAAACAGTTGTCTGAAGACCTATAACTGGTCATCCAAGAGTTACGATCCATGTGGAAGATCAATATAAATATTGCTGTTGTAGCCAAGCAGAAGCAAGGAGCGATCTCCACATATGCAGTATTCATTGGTAAGACAATATCTTCCAGTACTGCACTTGAAGGCTATGCATAAATGGACTTTATGCCTAAGTTTGTATTCTATCCATTGACAATGTGCTTTCCGATAAAGATGTGTTCAGAAAAATCTTTGCGATGTCCTTGGCCGTGTGAAAATGTTTCCCAGGCACTCGCAGAGTTGCAAATTGCTCTACGGAAAGAATAGTGGTGATTATGGTGGTTCACTTCATGAAAAAGCACGGCCACACATTGTGAACTTTATTTGCTGGTAAGGGGTGCTCACATACTCTATTAATGCTGGTTTTAGCTTTAAATATCTTTTTTGCTAATGACTTCATTTTATAACTTATGAAAATTGATTATTATTATCTTTGGATTTGTTTCATACATAAATATATTTGTTACTTTTTTGCCACCCAAAACATTATTTGTCATTTTTTTTTGCATTTTCATGCTGCATGCTTAACTTTTGGCAGTGAGAGTATAGTACTACCAAAACTCTGAAAGGCATTTATAAAATCTGACCTACAAATTACTAACAGTTCTAATAAATTGGCAATTTTTAAATCATTATTTAATACTAATACAGTAAATTCACTCTTGTTTTTGTATCTATAATAATAAACACCAGATATGGGCATTTGTCTTTGCACAGAAAAATAAAGTGTTGAGAATTGCTTTATTAAATTGAATATAAAATTTTGTTGTAAAAAGTTTGAGAACACTTTTGTAGGTACCTCCCCTTCACAGTTTATTTAAGTAAAATGTTTAGAAAATTAAAAAAAAACAAGCTTTTAAGTACTGTTTACTTTTAATACATTAAAAAAATAATACATCTATATGATAACTAAGATAACTGGATTGATTTTTAAATTTTTTTTATTCAAATTATTGATATAGTCTTTTGAAATTGCAACATTATTCTCCCTATATATCTTGGTCAAAATTATCTGGTCACTTCAATCAAGAAATGTAAAATAGTATTTTTTTAAAGAATATAAAAAAATAAATAATAATAACTGTTTGCTTATATTATTTTAAAAGAAAGCTCAAGTTTTATTTTCTTTTATATTTTTAATTTGATAAAAAAATTTAAATAGTTTATTACAAAATTAAGACAATACAGAGAAATTTGATAATTCTTCATACAAATGAGACTCGGATTTATTATTAAGCAAAAAAATACTTCCAGAAATAATTTACACTACAATGAAAGACATCCATGAAAATTACCAACAACACTAAAAACCTGAAACAGCATATAAAAACAATATTGTTAAAACATATAAAGCTCATGATGTTTATTTATATATTTAAGGACACACAAGTAGATAAATTAACATAAAATTGTTAGTAGTTAGTCACCATTTTTAATACTTAATTTCTTTATTCTATGAAATCGTATAAATAATTAAATTAGGAAATTATAGATATTTTGATTTGAAAAGTTCTCAATACATTGTTAAAAAAATTCTACCTTATGTAAGCCACGAATAAATTTACATTGACACAAAAAACATATGTAATTTAATTATTGTCAGCTTTCTAGAATTCAAATAATTTTTATAACAAACTAGCATTTTATCACATCAAAATATACTTGCTTTTAACAATTTTGATTATTTTAAGCTCAAATATAAAATGCAATTATAACTAACTATGAATTGTTTATTAAAGAAAGCATATTAAATCAATTATTCATTTTTTTTTGTCTTCAATCTTTTTTCTCCTTCTATATAAAAGTAATTTTTGAATTAGCTTATAAAAATGATCAATGAGATAGTATAGAGATTAGTTCAGCAGAAATTGTTGAAACAAGATTTTTAAAGATAGTTGAGAACAACTTTTGCTTAAAGAGACAGATAATATTTAAAGTTTGTCTGACTGTTTAACTTCTGCTTGTAATTCCAGTACATCGAGACCAAAGTCAATAAAAGAAGGTAAATCTGAAAATAAAAATAGGATTAATTTTTGGCAAAAATTAGCAAATAGAAATAGGTTACTAAATTAAACTAAAATATCAACAATAAATGATAATATACAAGAAACTTTTGAGCTATATTCTAAAAGCAACACTTATATTTGAATTTAGTTTTATTTAAAATTAGAATAAAATATGCTCATGCCATAATTTATTCATATCTAAATCCAAGGTTATTACTACCTATTTAACATTGATATAATAATATGGGAAAAATTGTTGCAACAGCTGTAGGATTCTGGTGTTTGAGAAAATAAAAATTTTAAATTATGATTCCCTTAGATTTTATCCTAGGATCACTTATAAAATATTGAGAACAGTAAAACTGAATAAGTTAATTAGTTCATGTTGGGATTTCAGAAGGGTAGGGGACTGCCCTGTGATCATGAAGACGTGCTGATGCAGTAGTTTTGGTTTAAATAATTAAGGATATTCTTGCTAATGTTTTCTATGTTGATATAACAATTAAGCATCAATAAATATGTTGACAAACTCGGGGTTTATGCCAAAGTTCTAATGTTTGGTTAAATTAGTTGAGGTTGTAATTAAGATCAATAAAATGAGGTGTGGAATTTTAACACACTAGAGCATCTGCTTCAAAATCAGTTAATTAAAGGTTGTAATAAAATATACATTATGTAAAATAAACATTTTATTATTATTTCTATAATCATCTTTTAACTATGTATTTGATTTTGTTACTTATATTTATATAAAGAAAATTGATGCTTTAAATTTTTAAATGTTTTTTTTTTTTTCTTTCACTCATCGTTTTTTTCACAAGTTCCTGAATAAATTTATTAACAATAACATAATTATTTAATATTTCCAACAATATTCTCTTTTTAATTTATGAATATTGTTACATGTTATTTTTTGAATTGCTTTCATTCACAATCTGTTAGTAAAATATATGTATTCAAAATATTTTCATTAGCTTGCAATCTTCATATTTTTTGCTTGTTCCATAAGGCATGTAATGTAACAATTGTATATTATGAATGAGAAAAATATACACATTGTTATTACAATTTAATTGCATTCAGTTTTAAGTTCCATTAGATATCTAAATCATTTATGAAAGAATTAAATACTATTAATAAGTTCAGAATACTACTACTACTTATTAACCTTCAATTTAATAGAGCTGTGCTCTATGCTTTTCTTTGCTCTTTTGCAAACTATAATCACATTAATGAATTTAAATAAAAATGTTAATTTGATCATATGCTATTTCATTAACTTTTTTTAAATGAATTTGAAAAAAATGGGTTATAAGACAAATCACTTTTTGATATTTATAAGAGGTAATTCATTAGAAAAAGTAAAGTAGGAAAGGGAAGAAATATTTTGACAAATCTAAACATTACAATCTAAATTTATATCCCAAATAAAAATTACTAACAAATCAGGAAATTTGATCAATTTGGTTTTAAACCACTTAATGAATAAATAACTACTCTTTGACAAAAAATTTAAAATAAAAATAATATGTATAAAAACATACTTTTTCATAACTCTTAATAAATAGTGTACATCTTTTAAATTTTTTTTTTCTCTTCATGAACATACAAATTCTTTTTGCTACTAGAATTATTTGTGAATTAGTATAAAAGATTCCAATATTTACTTACTTGAAGAATCTTCTTTAAAATATTTAGTTTCAAATTTAATTTTCTTCTTATTACTTTTTTTACTTGTAAGCAAATTCATTTCCTCTCTACTCAACAATCTATCTTGCCGTCTTTTTTCTGCCTTTTCTTCTTTTTTCTTCAGTTTTTCTTCCTAAGTTAAGAATATAATATTAAATATAAAATAAAAATAGAAAGCACTAATTTTTATTATTTTTCTGCTCACATTACTTCTCATATTTAATAATTTCAGTCAATGATGAGGATATTGTGTGAGCAATCTGTCTTTATATAAAATAAGAGATGAGTCTGCATATGCAAATTTTGCATTCCTAATAATTTAAACTACTTAAATTGTTAAGAAAAATATAAAAATGTTAGCTACACTAGATAAAAATTATGAATTTATAGTCGAAAATCACAATTTCCTATTAGTTATTTTTTATTTAAATTTTTATTAATTTTTGTTCAATATCAATAAAAAATAAATATAAATAACTTATATATCAAATAGACTCATACGTGCAGTTATAACTTAGCAATTACAACATTGAGATATCCCGTATTTATAAAGATTTATTTATTATTGTTGGGTGCCAAATTAAAAACAACAGTTTTTTTTTTTAAACTTTTGTAAATTATACTATTAATTATGAATAATGTATTTTTATAAGTATTTATTAATCATCGGTTAAAAAAAAATCATGATTTTAGACTCATAGTACCATAGAAGACCTTATGAATGTACAAAATTTGAAAAAAATTACTTCAGGTACAGAGAAAATGTTTCAGATTAGAAAATAATAATAAGAATACATTTCACAAAAATCAATTTAATAATGTTTGAATTTAGACTTATAAGCTACGCTTAAATTAAATAATCTATTATATATGTGATAGGTATTGCTTGTTTTTCTCATATTGCAAATAGTAGCATTTGTCATTTAATAATTTCTTTTGAATATATTCATCCAGGTAACAAAAATATTTGCTCCTTTATATATCAGCTATTTACTCCTTTTTATTATTTTAACAGGTTTCTTGAATGATAAGAAAATTATTGTATTCTTTGTCAATATTGTAAAATATTTTTATAAAATGAAATATTTTTAAATTAAAAGTAATTTAGTATAAAAAAAAAAAGTTTATAGTGACCATAATATATTTTTAAGAACCCCCCCAAAAAAATTCCATCTACATAAAGTTTAATAAAATTGCTCAATAAATTAGTAATCAAATAATACTTAAAGATTAATATTAGATCCATCCATAATGAAATATTAAAAACAATTACATTACTGATAATGTAATTGTTTTATATCTTTTGAAAACATTAAGAACATTTGTTATACTTACTTTTTTCATTTGTTTACGAACAATTTGTCGATTGATAAGAAGTTCGTTTCGCGGCATTGCAAAACTGAATGTTAATTTTGAATACAAATAATTCTAGTAGCTAAAAATTAAAAAATTTATACAGCCTAATAAAATGTTTGAATAGTTTAATTTAAAAAAAGCGCTTGGATGTTATCGGATACACTACTTCCAATTGGATATTAAGATCATGTGATTCGGCAGGCGAGCTTACTACACAGAGACTAGCCACATTAATTGCGCTCTACAGGTTCTCAGTGTTGCTTTTGTAACACAAGGTCTCTACAAATTTGAAATTAATTAAATAATAACTAATTACTAAAATAATTATTAAAAATTATTTTTAAAAATTAGCCTGTTTAAAGTTATTTAATTCTTTGACAGAAAAAAAAGTTATTTAGCGAATCAGGAGAAGAGTTTTAACTCGAGTTAAATTCAACTCTCGTGCTTGATGCTATGTTTTCTTTTTTTTTTTTTTTTTTCCCACATAAGTTTAACTTATTTAAAACATAATTAAATTTTTTTTTTCGTTTGATAGTTATTATTCATTGTTTGATTGGGATTATGATATTTTGATATATTATATAATACATCTTATTTCTAATTCATCAATTTTATTAAATTTTCTTTATCAGCAAAATTTGTCGAATAAAGAGTGTTGATTAAAACTGACGGTGCAACAAGCCCTGTTACTGTTTCTCACTCAAAAGGAAATTAATCATTTCACACTGATGCCTAAATCTTGACCTCTTAAGGCAGTCATTAAAGACCTTCTAGTGCAGCTGAAATCGAAGAAGCTCTCAATGAAAGCTTATTAAGATCACAGATTATTAAGATCACACGTTTAAAGAATAAAGAAAAGAAAGCTCTTCCTGTTTGGCAGATTATACTTCTAAGGAATGAATCCAATTTTGAAGTCAAGATGTTCCTCTACCTTTCGGTAAGAAATTGAGTAATACAACCGAAAACCTGGATGGAACCAACGGACAACCTAATGTTTTTATACAATTACTCCTACCATGGAATCTTTAATCATAGTAGAAGACGAATCACTGAATATAGGTAATTTGTAAATTTTTATTAAAAATAAAATTATTTTAAAATTTGATATTTTATAAGATGACTAAAATAAAATAAATAAAATGCATATTAAAAAAAATATAACAATTTTTAGAACTTAAAAAATTTAACCAGGAAGAGGAAGAATTATGCTTGATGATAAAGAAATTTGTAAAGGGCAAATATTAATAAAATTGGAATTAATTGATTTATTAAATAAATTGATTTAAGGTCAGCACTATTATATGAAATAATAGCATAATATTTTCGGAAAATATTTACAGATTTTTATGATTATAAACTTAGTATATCTACGCATCAACAAATTATATTATCCTCTTAGTTCCTATGTCAAATGACTCCTTAATACAACAATTTTCTTCGATACGGATTTTTGTAAAAATTGTTCGAATGTTACAAACCATTAAAATGATTTGAATTGCAAATAATTGTAAAATACCGTTCATCCTCTCCACTATCTGCCCACTTTCGCTAATTTCTCGCATAGTGCAAAAAAATTCCCTAATTGGCCAAAATTAAATTTCCTTTTTAAATTTTTAAATTCATGCAGTTTTTCCCAAGTCCTATTAGCAGTGGTAGTTATTCTATTTGTAAACTAGTTATTTTATTTTTTTTGTTGTCGTTGAAATTGTTTTAAAGCTATTAATTACAAAAAATTTCAAATACTTTTTATAAAGTAGGTACTTGAAAATAATTTCCCAGTCTACTTTATTTAAGAGATATTCCTTTTGCCAGAAAAACTTTTGAGAAATTAAACTGAACTGAATGGAATATTGCTTAATAAACAAACAAATTTGCTTTATTATAGTTTCGTTTAGAAATCGCGGTATATTTGAATAAGTACAAAAATAAAACTTTTATTTCTAATTCATTAAATTTTTATTTTGTAATGTTTTATAGAGTAAAGGAATTATAATTCGACAGTAATGTTTCAACATCTACAAAGCAATAGTTTTTCTGAACCTATTGAGCAAAATGCTGATGTTATAACATGTTTTAGCCCAGACGGATTTAATTTTTGTTAGTAAACAAAAATTATTATTTTCATTTTTTAATTCATATTCTTTAAAAATTGCAGAATTTTTATCTTGTAATTAATTTAATTTTTGAATATAAGAAATTTTTATATTTTTTTTTACCGAAATACTTTTTTTTTTATAAATTTAATTAAATTTGATACTATAAAATATGACGCAAATATTTTTGTTTTTCTCAGGCATGTGCTCTGCAGAGTCAACTTTTAGTGTGGAATGTTGAGTCAAAGGAAGTCAAAAATAAATTTATCTGTGATCATATTATTGACAGCTTAGGAGTAAGTAAAGTTGTAAATTTTGTTTCTTTAACAGGTTTTATGAACCATATTTTCTATATTTTTTCAATCTTTTTAGTTGCAAAAATATACAGAAGTTAAAAATAAAATTAAATTTCGTACTATTTATGAGAAATTTATAGTATTGATGATTGCATGATTGAATGAAAATTAAAATAATATAATTTTTTTTTTTCTATTAATAAAGTATAATGTTGTGATTTAATTTTAGTAAATTAAAACTCGCAAATTTACATGATTTTTCCAGTTTGTTGAAATAAGTAAAAATAATTTTTGGTTTTATAAATTTTGCATGGTATGAAAAAGAAAGGCAGAAAAAAAAAAAATAAAATAAAGAATTATTTTCTTATCTATATATTATACATTAAAATGATGTAAAATAAGAAATAAAATTTTTAGAATCTTTATCATTTAATATTTTAAATTTGTAATTTGGTTCAGTTAATTTTAAAATATAACAGATGTGCAAAGCGTGCCACTCACTCACACACACACAAATCATATAAATTGTAGAATAAATCAATTTTACTATTTTGCCATACTAAAGGAAAACTTTCAAGTTTAACAGATGTCTCATTTAATTTGATTAATACAATTAACAAATTTTAAAAATTGTTATTTAAACATAATTTTTAAATATATTTTTCATGTATTCTAAAAAAATGGAAGTATCTTTCTAGTCAGGGTGTTTAAATAGACTGGTTTCATTTATATAATTCTGGAAGAATGGGATAAATAATCAGCTGCATATTTCATTATGACAATATATTTTCATATTTTTGGCAACATCATGATTACAGAGATTCTTTTTAATATAGAATTATTTTCTTTATATATATATATATATATATATATATATATATATATATATATTAAATTATGCATTTGTGTATATTATTTTCAAACAAAGATATTTTATCATTTAACTGTGTAGTAATTATTGTATGAAATTTTTATAATGTTATCATGATAATTGTAATAAATGTAATATTATTAATTCAATTCAATGCCTTTCCAGTTGTTTATTTTTTGTTACATTGAATTTCTTTCTTACAGTGGTCTCCAGATTCAGAATTAATTTACTGTGGCATGTCCAGAAAGAATATCATTCAAGTAACATATTATATTTTAAAATTATAAATGTTCTAAAATTTAATATAACAATGTTTAGAACAGCTATTAATATAAATTTTTTTTATTAAAGTAGATTTGGAGTTTTAACAATCCAACATGGAGATGTAAAATTAGTGAGAATCCACTAAGCTTTGTTGATGTGTTCTGGTCGCCTGACAGTCGTCATCTGTTGGTTGTTGCAGAATTTCATGTATGTTTAATTCTTTTGTAATATTCTTATGTGTTATTTGTTAATGTTACCTGTAGAACTGACATGATTATCAGTTGAATATACAATAATTTTTCTAATTATTAAATTAAATGTATGTTCTTGTCTTATCTCTTTTAAAATATTTGTTGATACAAATATGACGGAGTTTTAATTTGAAGAATTTTTAATTTTAATTCCATAAACAATTATTTATTCAATTGTATTTTTTTTTCAGAATTTCTTGCAGCCCTTTTTCTAAAATGTTTAAATCTAGTTTCAATTGTACTTTTTAAACTATAAAAATATTCAGAATAGCATAAAAAAAATGTAGACTAATTTAGTACATATATTGTTTCTCAATATCCATTGGGGATTTATTTTTTAAATTATTAAAGTCATTATGACTTGAATTTCTACTCTTACGTAATGATGTTGTAAAATCTAATAGAGAATGTATATTTATT
The DNA here is from genome assembly GCA_021605095.1 of Caerostris extrusa. Classification (NCBI taxonomy): domain Eukaryota; kingdom Metazoa; phylum Arthropoda; class Arachnida; order Araneae; family Araneidae; genus Caerostris; species Caerostris extrusa. Next base: position 6,469 of record BPLR01008495.1, on the reverse strand, counting down.
GAATAATGTGATATCCATTTTAAAGTCTTTGAATAATTAAGCATAATAATTCAAGGTGGCGATAGAACCAATAAGTCAGGCAAATTAAGGAATTTTATTAATCTGGAAAAATTCTTAAAAATATCTTAAAATCAGGCAAAATTGCTGATGAAAGCATTTCGCTCATGCATGTGGGCCATCGGCCATTTCGAGAACTCTGGATCATTACTCATTTTATGGCAACCTTACATCTGCTTTTTTTTTTTTTTAAATTATGGACTGTTCTTTTAATGATTTAACTTATTTTTAAAATGTACCTTTCACTAGTGTGTTTGTTTGCTTTGTAATCGTACTATCATTTGTACTCATACTATTTACTTACGCCAATTTAGAAAAGTAACAATTTATTAATTATTAATATTTTATTAATTATGCTTTATTATTAATTTATCATGTATTCAGTTTAAATTCTTCCTCCTTAAGCTTAATTTCATGTTCCTTTAGCATCTGCATTTGTTACTTATGTATTTAATTGCTTAAAATAAATCTAATGGATTATTATTTATATATTTTAAGTGTATAAAGTATAAATTATTTAATTTAGTATCCTTTTAGCATGTGCTTTGAATGCATACTTTAATTTGTTATATGTGTGTTAATTACTAATTTGTTCTTAAATTGGGTTTCTATTATTTGTGTATGTCAAGGAAAAAGCAAAATTAATGTTACGATACCACCTAGAAAATGTAATCAAGGAGAATACATTTTATAGGTGATATCGTAACATTGAATATAGGTGATATCGTAACATTGAATATAGGTGATATCGTAACATTGAATATAGGTGATATCGTAATATTGAATGTAGGTGATATCGTTTATACCTTGTTATAGGTGGTATCGTGGCATTTTGCTATTTCTTTTCGCAAGTTTCTTAAAAAGAGGAATATAATTGTTAAAATAAATCATGTAAGTCCCTCTTTAATAACTTTAATAAAAATAGTTTAAATAAAATAATTTATCTGTATTTAGTAAGATTGGTTATCTTGTAATAAGTAGGGGTTGACTATAATATATTTTTTAGAATGCTCATTTTTTTAATTAAATTTTATAAAAATATGTTTTTTTTCATGTTAAATAATTGGTAAAAAGTTTTTAAATGTATATCATGCACGCTCAATGATTCTGAGTAGGGAGAAATCCAGGAAAATAATATAATTAGATGCCGTAAATCAGAAAACATTGTAAGTTTAGTCAGTAAAAGGCACGAAAATTTTTGCAGTTTCTGTAGTCACCCTGTAGTTGTTTTCAATACATGGAACTGAAATTTAAATAAAAACAGTTAATTTAAGTGAAGTAGTTTAAACTAATCTATTATCATAATGATCACATCCTATTTAAATAATTAAGTTTATAATGTACATAATTATTCTTTGTTTGGTAAACATTTTATTTTTAATAGGGTTATAAATAGCATTTTAACTATGTATTAATTAAATGTGTGTATCATTTTTTCCCAATGAACAATAGATGTATTTATGATGGTCTCTATAAAAACTTCAAGAATTTTAAAGTATAATTAATTTCAAATTTCATAAAAATAGATGGTCACAAATATGATTGTAGTTATGCATGATAACATTTGTGATAATATATGGCTATAGTTAGACAGCAATGCCTAAATGCATTTTTCAGCACATCCTCTAATTGAACTGTTGATGATGTGAAATATTTTGAGCTTCAATTCTAATTCAGTACATTCAGTAGTTAGATATTATTAGATATTTGTAATTTTAATTTATGCTTACTTGTTGTACATATCAGCTTTTTTTTCTTCTTTCTATATATGAAGCACAAATAAATACAAAGTGTCCACAAGTTTATGCAAAAAGTTTTTTAAATACTAATATTAAAAAAAAAAAAAAAAATGTTCCTATGCCAGTATACAAGTTACTCATAAAATTTAGAATTATATGTAAGAACAAGGTGTATTACTGGAATATTAAAAAAATTTCTCTTGTTATTCTTCTTCAGTTATAGTAAAGTATCCATTTTCTCCTTGTAATTTGTCTGTCCGTTCTTATTTCTATGTTGCTTATGTCATTAAAATTATATTGTTATGAATTCATGGAAATAAACTTTACATGTTGGAAACAGCATAGTTTTTTTTTTTTTTTTTTTTTTAAAAAATTTTTTGATTTGATTTTATAAGAAACTCTAATTAAGCAAAAATTTTGTATTAAAAACTGATATCTAAAATATTAAACAGATAAGAAATGAACTTTTAAGAGATTTTAACTGTTTTACTATTAGCAGATATAACATATAAATCTTATAGAATAACATTTTTATTTTTGCTAACACAAAGTTTATTTAGAAGGTGGAAAAAAAAAGGCTAATTGTGTTTGGGATTGATAATTATTTAATTTCGCCAGTTCTTGTTTTGACATTTTTAAATATGTTCACTTTCTTTTGAAATATATTTTCAAAACTTTCCTTAGTGAAATCAATACAAGATTTAAAAAGTTTTTTAACTTGATTTATTTTTTAAATAATATTTTTTATTTAAAAATAAGATTTTTAAAAGTTATGATCTTTGAACTTGTATTGAACAATATTTTTACATTAAAAATTTATAATTTAAATATTTAAAAATAAGATTTTTTTGTAAAAAGACAGAAAACATTTATTTCAAAAATAATATATTGATGTTTCTCATTTTAAAAATCTTTGTATCATAATATAAATTTGAATTTTATTATTTCTATTTTTAGCTTAAAATTACTGTTTGGTCTCTTGTATCAAGTGCCATTGCTGTGATAGAAAATCCCAAGCCTATCAAAAATTGTCTCTTTTCTCACATTGTGAAAGGTACTTAGCTGTTGCTGAAAGACGTAAATGTGAAGATTACATTAGCATTTATACATGTGATACCTGGGAAATTTTAAAGGTACTTCTTATATTAGTAATACTTCAATTTATGTATTCATTCATTTATGCAGTTTTACAAATTTAGGGTTTTAACTTTAGGTGTAACTAATATTTCAAATCAAACGAGAATATATATTTTCATATTCACCTATATTTATTTTTTATAATTATAACTAATGTTTTAAATAATATTACAAATAAATGATTGATTATAATATTTATTACAATTTAGATACTTTAGATATTACACAAATACATTAATTTAAATATTAAAATAAAATTTGTTATGAATATTTCATCATTTCTTTTTATCTAAAATTAAATATTTATTTAGGGATAAGGTTAAATATATATGTATATAAATACAGAATTCTGAACTGAAATTTTATTTTTTTGTGTATTTTTTTAAAATTGTTTCTTTTTTTTTCTTTTCTTATTATTGCATAAAGAATTTTAAATTGCATTAAAAATGTTTGTGTATTTTCATTCTTTTTGAGACATTTTCCTTTACCTTGAATCTACATCAATGGAATAACTTTTAAAATATAGCTTAGAAAATGATTATTACTCTAATCCATATAAAATCTACTTTCAAAAATAACCAAAAAAAAAACAAAATTTGTCTTAATGTAGCTTTTTAAAAACTTTTTTTAGAATTGATGTATTTTATTGATAACTATACATTTTATAACTCATTAGAAATTAAAAGCTTCTATTAAATATAAAATATGTTTATGGTATAATGAAAATAATGTAAAAAAAAATTAAAAACATGTTTGAAAGAAGATAATCTTTCAATTAATTGGATTATTAAAATTATATATCATTCATTACTTAAATAAATTTTTTATTTCATTGTTTTAATGGCATGAAAATTTTTATGCTTTCATTTAATTTAGATTTCTTTAATGAAGGGAGTTAATCAAATTAAATTATAATACATCCAAATTAAATTATAATACATTAATTGTATCCATCTTTTCTTAGTTTTTTTCTGTGGACACCAAAGATTTATCAGGGATTTATTTTTCACCTTCAGATCTTGTTTTAGGAATAGTGGAAGCCTTTACAGAAGAAGTATGTATCATTATGTGTTTTTAAGATTGTTTTTTTTTTCTGTTTCTTATTGTTTTTATTATTAGTTTTAAGTACTTTTAAATTAAATATATGTTTTTAAATTTTTAAAATTTATTTTTTTTCATTCAAATACTTATTTTAAACTATATTTATTTGATTTTATTCTTTTTAATTCAAAATATTAAACTTTTGTTTTTCAAACAAGGAATTGTTGTTTATATTTTAAAAAAAATATATTATTGTTAGATTAAATTTTATCTATTTATAATATTGTTTTATTATTTATTACAGTGCACTGTTGATTTTTTTTATTTTTATGAAATTTGAAATACAGTTATGTTTGTACTAATATATATGTATTAATACAAATGAGTAATAATGTTTATATGTAACATATTATATTTAGATTTAACACAAATTAGGCAGTCTAAATTCACTTTTCTGCAAACCAAATTCATTTTTTGAAAATTTTGTACATCAAATTGATCCTTTTTGCAAAACAAATTCACTTGTGTTTCAAATAATTTCCACTTCTTTCAAAATTAAAATTTATTTATACATATTTGTATTTTGTATATTTGTATACATATGTATGCTTATAAAGATGTATACATCTAAATATATATTTCTATATCAGTAGTGATGTACCAGCATGGTAAAAGATAAATGCTCAAATATGAATTCTTTAATCTTTTCTTTTATTCTGTAAAAATGATTGTGTGCACCCTCAGCTATTAGTGCTTATATACCTATGTATATATGTACAAGTGCTTATATTATGTGCACATTTATTTGTGTATGGATATATACAAATGAATATTTCTATGTGTATGTTTTTGCTCGAATATATATGTATGACAATGCATATGTATATGCACATTTACAAGTTTATGTATGAATACATATAGGCTGGTTATAATTAAACTTCCCCTAAATAGCATTGTACTTAGCTGTAACTGGTGAATGGATTGTAACCACATTTGGTACATGGACTATACATGAGATGCACATAAAGAAGCTCTTTTCATGAAAAGCATTAAATGTAAAAAAAAAAAAAAAAAAACCCTGACTAACACAGAAAGCATAAAGACTTTAACATTTGTTGACTGATTTTGATCACCTTGCCATCAAACTATGTGAAATATAGGTAGGGAAGTATATAACTGTGTGCCTTTCACAAGGGGAGCAGTTGTTAATCGTGTTTAAGAAGATGTAATGAAAGACACTTAATGTACACTTAGATGCACACTAGCATACTACATATATGCAGAATCATATACATATAAACATTCATTTGCATAAGTCCATACATGGATAAATGCACATTTAATATGTGCACGCAAATGCATTTGTATACATATATAAGTAAATATGCATTTGTAGTTGAGGGTACACACATAATCATTATTATTAAAAAAAAAAAAAATCTGGTTAATGTAAGCATACCCTCATGCATATTGAAGCATTTATCTTTTCCCCTATACTAGTGCATCACTACTGATACAAAAATTACATATTTCGGGATCCCAGTTTTCATATATATTGTATACGGTTTAAAATTCTTCCTTCTAATATTTTTCTAAAACTACTTCTACTTAATATTGATATAAATTTTTTTCTACATAAATTTAATCTTGTAAAATTTAAAAATATATTAATAAATAAATGCAGAGTAATTATTTTTGATATGTATAATTCATATATAAGGTAAATGAACTATTTTACAAAGTAATAGTAGTAAGATAATAATTTAGAATTTTGTTATGAATATAGAAATACTTTTTTATTACATTTTGTTTTTGTTTTATACTTTATAAAACATTATAGAAATACTTTTATTACATTTTGTTTTGTTTTATTACATTTTGTTTTAAAAACCAAAACATATAATATTCAGTAAAACAAAATTTCATTACAAAATGTATTGTTATTACATTTTTGTAATGAAATTTTGTTTTACTGAATATTATATATGTTTTTGGTTTTTATGTAATAGTTTCAATTATTGAAAAGTAATACCAAAACAATTTATAACTCTAAATAAAGGAAAGTAAAATAATTGTATATTTAAATTAAAGAATAATATCTGAGTGATTAAATAAAAATGATTGTAAAATAGTTTTTTTTTTTCAAAAAATTTCAAGTGTCCATAAAAAATTTAATTTGAAATGTATTTATAAAATAATTATTTTTATTTTCTTTTCCTAGTTAAAAGTTGTATTTTATTTAATTGATGGAAAAAGTTGTAGGAAAGTATACAAGACCCTCCCTTTTGGTCTCACCTGCTTTTCATGGAATTGTAATGGAAACCTGATTACTCTTGAGACTATTTTGGTACAGTATGTAAATTTATTTTTGATAATACTTAATTTTTTTTTTTTTATTGAAGCTGAAAATAATATATGTTCGGAGTGTTTTGTTTTTATTGCTTATGCCTTATCATATGTTATATCATATATTATATCATATGTTATATCATATG
>BPLR01008494.1:0-110118 GCA_021605095.1 Caerostris extrusa | reverse complement strand
CAAGAGGGCCTCATTCAAATTGTTAGCAAAATTAGAATTACACTTTTCTAAAAATAGTAAACACTAAAACACTGCACCAAAAATAAGGAGAAATTCCACACATATGAAGATAATATTTAAACATAACGTAATTTACAAGCAAAATGGAGGGGGCCTCATAAGTGAAATAGCCTACGGCCTCTTTTCATCTAAATCCGGCCTAAACCAAAAATCTTTAATTTTCAGTACAATTAATAGGTTGATTAAGAAGTGGAAATAACAGGGGGCGATTTTTTTTTTTTTTTTCCACTCTCGTGAAGAATTACAACTTCCGTTTTATCTACGCTAATTTTTATTTGCTATCTGTGGAATGAATAATGTTAGATAAAACGAATTTGCTGTTTTATACAATGCCGGAAGGCGATAACAACATAAATCAAGACGTCCTTTTCAACACGTAACAGTTGATAAGTATTCTAATCCCTCTCCATCTTAAAGACCAATCACAATTCGCACGTGCATTCCAACCACTTCTATGATTCATTACATGGCTTGTCTCAACAGTAATTTTCTCACTGAAAAATGTTGTGAGAAAACTGATAAAGCAGTAAGCATTAGTCCGGGTTATCATTACTTATCGAGCATTCCTGGCATGAATATTATCAGTCATTAGGTTTGAATCCTCGAGCAACCTCGCCTCATTTACAACCACCCCCAATGACCCAGGGTGTACCTTTTAAATTCGTATAATGAACCTAAAATAATGAAATGTAGGAAGGCAAAACCTTTGATGAAATAAGAAAATGTTAAAAAATCACATTAAAAAAAAATGCATATACATCTTTTGCCGAAATAATTATCTGTAAAAGAAATAAATTTTGTATTTACAATTGGGATAAAAAACAAAAACCTTTGCAGAAATTAATTATTATAATAAATAAATAGATAATAATAAAAATAAATTCAATCAATTTTTGTAAAATAATCCAATTAAACAAATCTCACCAAAAAAAAAAAACCACGTCATATCGTACAAACATTCTGATGATGAATTTGCCACCAGAAAAAATTTCAAGAGGAAACACCCCCTTTACCAAGATAGCCTCTTATCTGTCACTTCCGGTTGCGCGCTTTTTTAATGAAGTCATTTCCATTCCACTATAATGAATTACTAATTGCGTTTTTATTTGGTCTGGATAAAGTACGGATAAGGAATAATTTTGATGGTTTACTACTGTGCCCAAAAAGTAAGATTTAATTATTATTTATTTTTTCAAAAACTCTTATTTATTCTTCCAAATTTATTTCGTCGCCTTCAAAAAGTAATCCCCTCGGACAAAATGCACTTACGCCAACTTTTTCCGATCCTCAATGCATGTACTGAAAAGTCACTGGGGAGGGGATAACCTTCAAAGCGATTCACGTTGAATCCCTTCAATCGACTCAAAACGGTGTCAAGGAAATGGTCTTTCGAGTTTAGAGAATAGCCTTCGAAGTCAGTGGGTGAATATAGGGTTGTGGTGAAAAGATAGGTTTCATTTTTGGCGAAAAAGTAACGAAGAATCAATGCAGTGTGAGCTGGCGCATTCAGTGTTTTTCGGTACTAATCGAGATTTGACGCATTTGAGGCTCCAAAATGGAATTGACCGATCGTTTTGAGGAATTCCAACAACACCAGCAATGACTCTAATTGTAAATCAACGGTTTGTAAGAACCAAATCTTTAATTTTTGGGCATGAGCTTCATCGGTTGAAGTTGATGGTCGACCAGAGAGCTCTTCGTCTTCAACGCATTCTCTGCCTTCTTTGAACTGTTTATGCTTACATTTCTTTCCGATATAAGAATGCTCTGGAATGCCTTCTGCAACATTCTACCATTTCACATAACAAAATTGAATGCAAATTTTGCTGAATGAATTCAACATTTCTAAAATCGCCGGAATCAGTTTTTAGCGTCTCAAAAACCAAGCGTAACTCAAACATTAATAAATATTTTGGAGTCGCTATTTCATACAGATGTCAAGGACAGTGCCAGCAACCTAAAAAGAAAAAAAATTGAAATTCCATAAACTCCGGGGTACTGATAAAACTGGTTTTGATTGTCGCTCTACGGTCATTTGTGCACATTTAGGATAATTAGACCGGAATCTACAATTTAAAGTGGATTCCGAACCAATTAACCTAAACATCCATGCCACCGCCAAGATTCCGAATCTGAAGCTTGTGGTACCAAAGAGTCAGAACGCTAGCCATTGGACATCAGGCTAAGGAATTAATTATCTACCTGAACGTGACTTTTCAAGTAATTACCTTGATTAATTGGCAAGGCGAAGAAATTTACGAGCTCGGTGATATTCCGAATGCGAAAACTACCGCGCGGTGAGAAAGGGCCACTCAGTTAAAAGAAAGAATTACTAGAACAGCGCGTGGCATACTAAGGACGATCAACTTTTTCAATCTGAGGATTTAGATAATGTTTAATTCGAGGGTACAAAAGGAAGAAAAATTAATTAATTCTTAAGTAATTTCTGTGCACTTTAAGTTAACTCTTTAACATTCTTGTTTTTACTTTATTTGCTTACAAACAACGACTACTTTAATAAACTTTCGCATTAAATTTATTGTAAAACATAGTAACCTATTGTTATATTGTGCATTTGTTTGGGGAAAATTAACATGCAAAAAATTTTTGTATATGAAGATTATATCTCTTAAATTCTTTTTGATAACTTTGAATGATCAATGTCTAATTATTTAAAGGGGTCTGATGGCCAAGTGACAAATTCTTGAACTCGATGCCAAAAGTGTTCGGATACGAGTCCCGGCGGCGCAATGGATGTTTGTAGTAGCTTGTACCTTCGGAATCCATTTTAAACAGTAGGTCTCGGTCTAATATGCCTGTAGAGCGTTGGACGTAGGGCTGACAACTCTACCCCCAAAAAAACCATCTCCTGTCTCGAAATCTGTCAGTATGCAGACAGTCTTGGCCCATCATAGTGCTGTTGCACCAATGATTAAGAATTATTTAATCAACATTAAATTATAAATAAATCATTAGTTCTGTAATGTACTTGGCTTAATGTAATACAAATTAAAAACTATTTCTTGGGTATAAGAAACAAATGAAATTTATTACTTAAACAATTTTGTCGTTATATTTATTACTGCAATCCTGCAAAATTATTAATTGGCAATAATCTTTAAAAAATTATTTTGTTGAAAAATGATTAGATTTAATTGTAAAAATAATAAATTTTTTGTATCAAATATAAAAACGGAAAGATCCCATCGTATTTTTTTTGTGTAAAGTAAAGGTACAACCTGAAAACAATAAATAAAAAATAGTATTAATTACAGAGTATAACCATGCTTCTTCCTACATATTGGCATCAACTGACCATTTCTCCTGAACGCCATCCCTTTCACTAAGCCATTAGGCCCCAAAATTAAAAACAAATACTGTAAAATTTTTAATTTATTTTGTATCAATTTAAATAATGGCGCTTTAGTTTACAAGATGGGCGCCATCATGTGGTGTAAAAATCTGATGGCAAAAACAAAAATATGATTTTTAAAAAAAAAAAAAAAAAGGAAGTCTTTTTTTTTTTTTTTTTTTTTGTGCAGACATACAAGAGGGAAAAAAAAAAAGCCCACCGAAAACATATCAACAACTTTAGACAAGCCAAGATACTATCCAAGTAAAATACTGTTGGCAGGCCATATACGTCGAGAACCCTACACTACTAAATTGCACCTAGATAGCAATTTTTTTTTTTTCAAGGAGGGATGGAAAACTCGGAAGACGAGTCGAGCATCGATAGCATCACAGGTCAGAAAGATTCTCGATAAAGAGCGTGGCATTTAAACGTCAATTAAGGCCATGATTTATCTGGTTGTGGACGTTGGTGTAATTACCCACAACATGGGACTTTTCGGCGTCGCTTATCAGTTGAAAAGTTGGTGGAATCCTCTTGAAACGAGGATTGAAATGTGTCCAGATGCTCTGCAGATAAATGGCTTTTGATTATCGCCAAAAAGGATGAACGACATTTCATTCTTAGAAAAGGGACATCTACCTTTACCAAAGATCCTCAAGATAATATCATCAAGGAATGAGTTTTATATGGGGTGGTTTGTCACACAGGAGTCATCGTGGAAGACATAGTGGTATTAATAATTTTTTTGCTATGTTTATAAGATTATATTTAATTGAAAGATCTGTAGAAACTTATATACAAGATCAGATCTATAAATACTTATTTATGATATATTGGCTATCATCATCATCATCAGTAATTTATTAAGTTTCATCTTAAAAAGAAATATTGTTCCGGATATAGAAGGACAATCCTCTGAAGTAAAAAATTTAGCTGTTAAAGTAAATAGCAAATAATTTTTATATTCATCCTAAAATAATAAGCAAAATCTTCATTGTTTATATAATATACGATGTAAAAATAAATCTATATGATATAAATCTTCTACAGAATAATTTATTAAATAGGAGACATATGTATATGAAATTAAACTAAAATTTGCAAGAAATGAAAATGAAACAATAAGGTTAAATTTTATTTAATTTCTATTAACTAAATAATATATATATTAAAAAAAAAAAAAAAAACATTACACGCTCATTTAAACTAAAAACTATAAAAAATTGGAATTTGAAAGTAAATTTTTTTTTTTTTTTTTTTTTTGCAAATAAAAATTCACAGATAGCAAAAATAATAGATCGAATATTTTCAATTCAAATGAAGAATTTCTGAGATCAAAATCATTCAAGAAAGTATTTTAAATAATTCAGAACAGTCCTCTACACAAATCTACAATACAGACTGCATTATCATCAATAGTTAAAATAAAAGCAAAATTGAATTTGAAAGTAATATATATACTGTCTACTATACTACTATATATACTGCCATCACAAAATGCTTCGATTGCAAAATAATAGGTTCAATATTTTAAATTCAAAAACGAAGAATTTCTGAGACCAAAATCATTCACTAAAATACTTCAAATAATTCAGAAGAATCCTCTACCAGCCACATAATAAATCTACAATACAGACTGCATTATCATCAACAGCTACAATAACGCAGCCAGCAACCCTAATACAACAAGCACAGCACTCTCAACAGTAGAAATTGTTTATTTTAATCTCAGCGGGGGAAAAAATAATAAATCTCACAAAAGAGTTAATTATTTCCCGCCAAATTCACTCAACCTCAGCCAAAGCCAACAGCATCCGGGCAATTGATCGGTGCAAATTGAGGTCATGCTATTTATACATCTGGCATCATCTCCAATGACGGACGATCTTCTTAATTAAGAAAGAACAAAATAATATCCTCCTAGCGTAAAGAAACAAAAAAGAAAAGAAAAAAAATGTGGACTTTCATTGAATAATGAGCAAGAGGAATAGCCAAACGTGCAGGGTTCATAATTCCGGCAGCACTTCATAACCGGACGCTCCGGAGAGTAATTAGATTAATTTGGAAATCCGGTTCTTCTCTACTTTGACGTTCATCCTCGTACTTATTAAGCAGCCATGGAATGTTGTCATCAATGTCGTTTATATTTAATGCAGATTCTGATGGGACTTTTTTTTTTTGTTCGATTGCTTTTAATGTGATACCAGAAATTAACTTTCCCTTGTTGGAGACGGATGAAAATGGCTTTGTCTATCAAAAAATTACGGATGAAATTTTTCAGTGTTATTATTATTATTTTCTTTGTCTGCGAAAATCCTGAAACTGAACAGGCAAATGCGATTAACATAAGAACATAAACAATGAAAACGAACATTAGTTTTTAGGAATACCAACTTAAATTAAAGAATTAATAGTTGTCAAAAAAAGAAATTGTGCGAGTATTGGTTTAAAAATTTAATGGAAAATGAAATATACCGAAATTAATTTAAAAACAAACAAACTAAAATCAATTCAAGAATTTCAGTAAATATAATATGCGAGGGGGCCTCATGGTCGAGTGACTGCCGCTTGGTACCACAGATTTCAGTTTCTGTTTGAGTACCTGCAGTGCCATGAACGTAGTGTTTCAGAATTCACTTTAAACAGAAGGTTCCGGTCTAATATGACTGTGGAGCGTTGGCTGTAGGGCTGACAACCCTACCATGTAAAAAGAAAACATCTCTTGTCTAGAAATGTGGCAGTAGGCTTTGGCCCATCATGGAGAAGTTATGCAAGTGAGGAAGAAGAAGAATATTATATGTGAACATTTATTTAATAAGCTGGTAATCCAACCGCAAATGTTTTCGAATATTTACAAAAAAAACAACAAAAATAAAAAATGTAGCCCCCCACACACACACAAAAAAAGAAAAACAAATTTTTTTTTCACATTTAAAATATCTTCATACCTTCTAGATGGAAGTACAAAGCTACCAAAACTAAAAAAGAAACGTTTATTATCTACGGCATTAAACCTTACGGAAGAACAAGAGGCAACATCAGAAGACTGCGGAAAAGATGTTTAATACCATTCCAAATCTCCCCATGCTTCCTACCTATCGTATACCATTCCCCACCCATGCTTAAGTCACCCACCCGCTATTATCACCATGTTCACCACCCACTGATCCCACCTAACAAAACCAAGCGATAAAAATACCAATTTATAACAATTGTATCAAAGTCTTAAAAATTCCCTTTCGTCCCCTCCGATAGTGACGACTTCCTACAAAGAATTAGATCCCACAGATCTAAGGAACTGCGATGTTCCAAGTGGAACTATAACTAATCATCCCAATCTCACCTTTGGCATGGTGCCACATTTCACGAGGGGTAGTCGTCCTCCACTTTTACCCCCCCACACCACCCCTCAGCAATTCTTTCAGACGATTTCACCACTAAATCTTGAGGAATGAAGACACAGCTGTTCATCATCAATCCTTCACACAGCTTTATGGCGGATCCTGGAATAATTCCTGGATTAGGCAACCAACGGGTTTCGAACTTGGGGCAAAGATTTAACTGTGGCGGCGACACTAACGTGAGAATTCCGGCGGCAAAATTCCAAGTTTGCATTTCGGTTTTTTTGGGGAATGAAAAGTTAATTCGCGTAAAAACAGGGAATTTTTCGCAAAAGACTGTTTCCTAATCGGGTCGTAATTCCTGTGCAATAACAAATTGAGGTAAAAGTATTCCGTTTATTTTCCCACGAAACATGACGAACAGAAAATCGATTGTTGTAAGTTTTTTAGATTGCTGGAATTTCGTTCAGTAGATAGATGCAAATAAAATATATTTGCGTAGAGCGTTATGCAAACATTTCATAAAAAACAATTTTATGAAAATATAATTTTAAGTCCTTATTAAAATATTATCAAAAAATATTATTAATTAATCATTATTAAAATATCAAAAAATATTATTAATTAATCATTATTAAAATATTATCAAAAAAATATTATTAATTAATCATTATTAAAAAATACCTATGCTCTTTAAAATAATGTTTGTGCATATCAAGCATATATTTTTTTTCTTTCTAATGCAGCTGGCAAACACTTAGACAGCTTGGTCTTGGATGCCTTAAAGCAAGCGCTGCACAGACGTACTCACTTTGCATTACCCAGGGGGCGCGTGCCACTTGAAGATAAGCCACGGACGCGGAGTAAAAATGCCCCTGCAACGCTCTACGATCCTATTAGATCGGGACCTACTTTTTAAAGTGGATTCCGAACCACTACAAACAACCATGGCACCGCCGGGACTCGAACCCGAAACCTGTGGTACCGAGCGCATTCAGGCCCCATATCAAGCATATATAGGCGTAAGCATATCAAGCACTAGCTATGGGGTGAAGGGGGGAATTTCAGTTTGAAGCTGTAAAACAATCTAGGCTGTATAGTTTTTACATCATGTTCTTATATTTCAATGTTATTATAAATCATAGACCAAATATATATATATATATATATAATATATATATATATAATTTGGTCTGTTTTATATATATATATATATATTTGGTCTATCAGCTCTTGTTGTGCAGTATGTACAAAAAAATTCCATCAGATGCATACTATGAATAAAAAATAATTCAAAAAATGTAATTCAAAACGAAAACAACAGATGGCTGTCAAAATAACACGCAAATTTAAAAAAAAAAAAAAATAAAAAAAAAAATCCAACAGATGGCCCACCTGATATTATATCCTCCCATTACCACGAGATGCGAGGTAATGCTACATCGTGAGGTTTTAATTTAAATATTTTCTATGCGGAACTTTTTATGCGATCCCTATTTACAGCATATAATTTCTTTTAAATGTGTGGCAAACAATATATTTCATAGCTACTTATGAAGTTTCAAGTTATTCTTAATGTCATGCTAAAATGTGTAAAATATGTGGGTAGATGTTGTTCGAAAATAAGGTACAATATGTGAGTACATGTTGTTATAGAAATAATGTATAATATGTGGGTACATGTTAGTATAGAAATAGTGTACATTATAATTTACTCAGTAATTAAGATATGTAAAGTTTTGAATTAATATTAAGAAATGGCATACAATGATATTTATTAAAATCTTTATATATTTTCTTGATATTTAGATAAAAAAATAAGATTTTTATATAATGACTCCTTAAAGGATAAATTACTATTTAAATAGATTCAGAAATGAGTCTGAAAAATTATGAAAATGTTTTATTAAAAAACTTTTTTCTACGAAATAAAAATATATAACTATTCGAGAAAATTACAAAAAAAGAATAATTATACAAGAAAAAAAAACAAAATAATATGGTATGAAAAAACAATTGAATTACCACAATATTAAAAAATAACCATTTCAACTCACTAAAATTGTGCTAATAATGAAAACGGAACTAACCTGGAATCGAAAAGAAACTTCTTTAAAAGAACTTTACAGGAGAAAACTATCTTTCATACAAAAAGAAAAACGTAAAGAATTTGACTTGATGAAAGAAAGAAAGAAAAAAAAAAATTATAATTTCATATGCACAATAACATTTCCCGAGTGACGATTCTTATTACTTCGGGTTCACACACAGAGGGTTGGACGAACTTGGCTCCAGAAAACCAATTAGACAACCCCACTTCAAAGGTAAAAAAAAAAGGGGAGAGCCGCTTTCATCGTGATCTTTCTGTGTGATTAGGGCAGGGAATTCTTTCTCTAATTCCGAAGGAAAAGATCTTCCACCCCGACACCCCCCTTCATATATAAAATATATATATACTTTTCTTTTTCATTCTTTTTCCACCCCCACCAAGACTCTTCGGTGTTCTCTATTCCCCAAGCCAGACAAAAAGCAAAAAAAAAAAAAAAAAAAAAAAAAAAAGAAGTTTCTTCCTTCTTCCTTGGACTAATTTCTTTCGAATCAGTAGAAATTAGATTTGGATTCGAGGGAGAGCTCAAGAAAATCTAAAACAGAAAACAACTTAGGAGCAGGAGCGATGCAGCTAAACTCCTGCAAGCAGCAGCAGTAGCACAGTTCTTGAGTTAACGTGTCCCATGGTAGCCATTTTGTATGCTGCTGTTTCTGGATGGTAAAGGGGGACAGAACATTGCCGCGCGTGTGTGGTGTAAAATACTACAGAGAGCATGCACTTCCAAAACGAGGTAATTGCATCCTCTGGAGGAAAGGGGGCCAAGTTCGAGAACGGGGGACGTTCGAATTGCTGAAAAATGTCGAGAAGTTAACTTAAATTCCTCACCGACAAACAATTATTTCTTACTTTTAAAGGGAGGCCGGAATTCTAAAAGACAAAGAGTTTGGGTTGGAAAAACATCAAGAGAATAAAAGTGCAGAATCACGCTACCAGTTAATGGTTGTTCTGGTGCTAAAACAAACACTCCCAGTGGGTATACCCCCGAGTTAATGCAGTAGGTGGACCAGGCGATAGCGAAAAACTTTGCAGAATTAAATACCTTGAACTGGGAATGGGTTTAAACAAATATAAAGTGCAATTTAAGTGGGAAAAGTTTTTAAAATTGGATAGGATGTTTTTCTAAACTAATTTGTGCCCCTCAGAAACAAAAGTACTGCTTTTATAAATGATTATTTAATGAATTCGAAACATTGCTTAGAGGCATTTGAACAAAAAATAAAAATTAGTGTGAAATTGTGTGCTTGTGTACAAATTGGGTTTCAGAATAATTTAGAGGACGCTAAGGTATTTTTTAAAGAACACTAATTATAACAATAGAAAAAAATACATATCTTGAAGGTAGGGTATAAAAATGTAACAATTTACTATAAATCGATTACTATAAATAATTTAATCATGATTTTTTTAAAATTAAAAATGAGTTTTTAGTCTATTTATTTTGCTCTTGTTGTTGTTTTTTTGTAAATATCAAAAATAATAATATAGTTATCAAAAATAATAATAACTCTTACAAATCTTAATGAAAAAATATGTAAAATAACTTGTCAAATATTTAATAAAAAATAATTAATATCAAACAAACGATACAATAAAACAATATACTCCTCAAAGATTAGCATATTACAATTATACATTAAATCCAAGATTACTATTAACATATCTAACTAGAGCTAGAATATTCGTCATTCACAAAACATAATTGATTGTATGTACTACAGTCTAGACAAACCTAGGTTAAACACATTAAATTATCTAAATAGGGCCCCTTTACTACTTAAACACAAATATCTATATATGACCGCTTTACTGCATTTCTCTGTAAAATATTCCATCTGTTATCTACTGAATTTATCAGAATACGTTTACATTATATCTTATTCTCTCTCTAAATAATTAAGATGAAATAATTAAAACAGCTATAAGAATAACAACAGCAACTGATTTTAAGGATTGTAAAAAGCAATTCTTCTACTTCAATGGCGTCCCAGCTCCATGGCGGGCCAGGACCGTCTGTCTACTGGCAGATTTCGACACAGGAGATGTTTTTCTTTTTACAGGATAGGGTTATCAGCCCTACACTCAACAGTAATATTAGACCGGGACATACGTTGTTTAAAGCGGATTCCAAACCACTACAGACATCCATGGCACCGTTGAGACTCGAACCCTGTGGCACTGAGCGCCAGATCACTCAGGCAAGAGACCCACCAAATATATATATCAAATATAAATATTTCTTCCAAAATGCAGTAAATATTAGATGTAAGTTACACAAATATACGCCCTCTAGGTATTAGATTTATATCTGAAACTTTTATATAAGAATTACCTTTTTTTCAATCCTATTAATAGTCAAAGGAGGCAATTATATCGCAAAAAAAAAGAATCTTATCTTAAAGAAATACAACGATAGAAAATATTGAATACAGCTGACAAATAAAATATTGAGAAGATTTAAAATAATCGTACTGGAATGCCCATAATATAATTTAAACAGAAAATGTTTTATATTTGCTTGAGAATAGTGGCGATATATATATAGGAAATACAAACTTCAATGTCTTCTTCGTAATAAAATAGAATTCAAATAGTATTACGGAACAATAAAGTAAATGAAAATAGCAAGTTTAAATATTCAATATTCTACATGCTTCACGGGATATATTCTTCTGCTTCCCTCCAAAACATTACAAGAAAAAAAAAAAATACTTTACAAGAACACAATAAAAAATAACAACATTAAAACATATAGCATTTTCAATAATCTATCATTCTTATGATAGCCTTTCCTTACGTAAATGGTAACATATAGAGAAGATGCAGAAGTGTGAGTTATGGAAAAACCATTTGCATCTTATGCATCGAAGAATATGACAAAATCGAAGTGACCCGAACGCTGAAGCAGTATTTTTCTACCATATGACATCAATTCCAGAAATGAAAAATCCAATGCAAAGATACATCAAGGGATACAAAGGTGGGGGTGGGGGATGAACCATTTCTCAATGAAAGACGAAGTGATAAATAGTGAGATGAAAATTCGTGTATAAAAGCTCCAAAAAGCAAGCGTTGATCAAAATGTGCCTGGTGGACAAAAACGGGCGAGTGGGCCAAAGCAAAACCGCAATTCTTCCCGTAATGTATTGGATGACAGGATAAAAGATGGAATCGCTGCCTAGCCATTTTTTTTTTTTTCTTTGGGTTTTCTCAGATGGATAACAAATTGTAAAGAACATAAACTACAAAACGAAGCAGTATATTATATTGCACCTAAATAATAAGTAAAAAAAAAAAAAAAAATGTTGCTGTTTTTATATAGTAGCTATGACCCACATTTTTAAAGGTTTTACATCAAACCCAAATACAAAGTTAAACAAAAATACTAGCGTTTTAACTAATGTCTGTGTGAAAATAATTATTATTATTTAATACATTACTTGAGAAATACATAATTTAACCCTAAATTAAGAAATAAGTTTGGATAAACAGTAGTATTTAATCTTATGTATTGTCCATTCTAATTGATAAGGATTATGAATAACACACTTATATATAATGTTTGTATTAAACAAGGGCATTTCTAAAAAAAAAAAAATAATAATGAATGAATATAAATCTACTTAAAATATTATTTCTGAGACTAGTACAATGTAAGCGGGTCTCATAATGATATGGAATTTAAAAATTTATGATGATTACATTTAATGTTCATTTAAAAGTGATTTAAACTTCTTAATTAAGAATGCTTTAATGTTCATGTGTAAATAGCGCGTAGTAATTTACATTTTGACCATGTACGAATGATGTATTCATTGAAATGAATAAAAAATATAAATAATAATAAAAAAAAATAATGATCACTATAAATGTTATTGATTAGGGTGCCTGACAGCCGAGCGACTAGCTCTTTTGGCGTTCGATTTCGCAGAGTTTGAGTCCATGGATGCTTGTAGTGGTTCGAATCCACTTTAAATCGTAGGTGCCGGTAATCATAGTAATCCACTGTAAATCGTAATATTAATATGGCTGTAGAGCGTTCGGGTGAAAACCGTACCCCGTAAAAAGAAATCATCTTCTGGCTCGAAATCTGCCAGTAGGCAGACGGCCTTTGGCCCACCATGTGGCTGTTATAAGGAACTGGGGAAGGGGACTCACCATGGGGATGTTATAAGGAACAAATTTTGTTAACTATCTTTTAAAAATTGATTGTTCTTCCTGTCCTTTATTATAGCCATTAATAAGAAAAAAATGATTAAGAAAATTTTTTATTGTGAGCTCCTCTTTAAAATAAAATCGATAATCTTTGATTGATCTTTTATTTTACGGCAAATATTTTTAAAGGGGCAACATCGAATCAATCGAGTAAAACGAATATCTTTGTAAAAACGCATTTAATCTTGCGGAATCTTATTTATTTATCAATACTTACTAGCTATTTGAGACGTTTTCTGAACCTATACAAACTCCAAGGACTCTTAACCGACAATATATCACTCAAACCTCACAAAAACTTTCTACTGCTGCCGATAAAAACTCTTCCCATGACTTCTGTATCAAAAACCCGAAGGAACGTTTGAATGGAAGGGCCTATCTGGTCTCCAAAGAGCAAAATCGCCCTCCAAAAGGCAAGGCGCGGCCTATCCCAAGAGTGGCCAAATACTTGGCATCTGTTCAAGCGAAAAATAATCTCATTCTCTGGCCCCCTTTTTTCTCTATGTGGAGGTGCTGTGTTTCGTTCCCCGAGATCTGCTTGCTCATGACTTATAGCTGGAGAGCAATAAAGGCCATACACGAAAAAGAGATGGGGAAATACAGAAGAAAGAGACACATTCCCTAATGTCCAACAAACCGCGCTGCCACAACTGCCTTCTCATTGCCAACTTGGCGATGTTTTTTTTTTTATCGCATTGGGGTTGTCTTTTAGGAAATGGAATTAACTAAAATATCTATCCTATTTAAGGTTGGTTTTTTTTTTTTTTTTTTTTTTTTTGATTATTTTTAAATTCCATTTTACGTTCCTGAAAAGAAATCTAATACAAGAGAAAGTTATTTTGGAAATTTTTGATATCCTATCAAACAATTTTTATATAATTATTTCTTATTTAATAGTTATATCATCATCACATACCATATAGGATCATTTTTTTTCCTAATGCAGCTGGCAAATATACCGTGATTTTTTATTCCATAAGGGCTGCACCGATGTTACTCACTTTGCGCTACCCAGGGGGCGCGTGTAATTTGAAGATAAGCCACGGACGCGGAGTAACAATCCCCCGCAACGCTCTGCGATTCTATTAGGACCGGCACCTGCGGTTAAAAGTGGATTCCGAACCATTACAAACACCCATGGCAACGCCGGAATTTACAACGCCAAAGCGCTAGCCACTCGGCCATCACGCCCCAATATATGATCATATATAGATGATATTTGTAGTTAATTATATAAGATAAGGATTGATATAATATAAGTCTTAAACTTCTTATCGGGGCCTGATGGCAAAGTGTCACAGGTATTAGACGGTTTCAGACGGTACCATAGGTGTTTGTAGTGGTACGGAATCCACTTTTAACTGTAGGTCTCGACTTAATATGACGGTAGAGCGTTTGGTTGACAATCCTACCCAGTAAAAGAAAAACGTCTCCTGTCTCGAAATCTGCTAGTAGGTAGAAGGTCTTGTCCCACGATTGTGTCTATTGCGCCATTGAACAAGAAGAAATTTCTTATTAATGAATGCAATTTCTTTAAACTATTGCCATAATTATATTCTTCATCTTTTTTTTATATATATTAATTCACATAAAAAGAGAGCGATTAATGTTCGTTGACATTTAGGCTTAACGTCATTAGTCATT
Source organism: Caerostris extrusa (assembly GCA_021605095.1). NCBI lineage: Eukaryota > Metazoa > Arthropoda > Arachnida > Araneae > Araneidae > Caerostris > Caerostris extrusa. Next base: position 95,396 of record BPLR01008494.1, on the reverse strand, counting down.
TAAATAAAATGCCTAATGATTTCAATGAAATTGTACAAATTATTCCCAACTCACAAAAAGGATCATTCTTGATAGTATAAACACTACACTACAAATTGATAAAATATTGATAATGATATAGTCTTAAAATGATATTGCTAATTAATTAACATTTTATTCGTGATTATCGTTTAATAAATATATTGTCTTATGATTATGATTGCCATTTGATTTAGTCGATCTTTGGTAACCCGACTTATATAGCAAATTCAATTTTGTTAGTAAATTAGATCTAATATTTTATTCATGCACATTTTTCTAACGTTTTTGTTTACATCCGATTCTGACGTCTGCTGAAAGCCTATGATTGGTTGTGACGTTGGCAAGGCCATGACGAATGTGGGATTTATATAGTGAGAAAGAAAGGAAAGAGGGTTGTCTATCTGGCTGGTTACAGGCAATGTGATTAAATGATATTTAAATTAAAAGTCAATGATTTTTGTAAGTTTTATCTTTTATTATGTATGTATATATAATATAATACGTATAATATACGTATATATAATACAAATTTACTTTCTTAAATTAATTAAATGCCGTGATTCTTGCTTCTGCTGTACTCTACTCTACTCTACACCACGACACTTTGCTAATATTTTCCGACAAATTTTACCCAGGTAAGTCTGCTACCCTAAACCTATTTTGGCATCTCGCACCAGAGGCATCATACTCCTTCACCTAAAAGCCAATTTGGCTAATTATTTTTATGATAATTCTTATTACTTTCAGTTATTGCCTCCACTTTTTTTTTCAAAATTGATGCGAATTTGATTTTTAAAATGTAAAAAAAGTTCGATCTGTAAGCAGAAATTAATTGTTCTTATAATTTGTAATCAACCTGTTTGTAATTAAATAGTCTATTTTAATTATAAAGAAGTTGGCTACATTATATTTTGACGATTTCATTAATCAGAGATAATATTATAAAAAAAATCTTATCATGCTTTGTTTGATACAAGATATTTCAAACTAAAAAATTCTACAAAAGTTTTCAACAGCAAATATTCCCACCCGCATACTCCAAACAATTTATACGACGACGACACCCTCAAACGATTCCAGTTCCCATTTGGCGCCGGAGAGACTTTCCGGCAACCCTAAAGAGAAAACCTTTCCAACATGGACTGCTACACGACGACCCAATAGCCCCGGGGCCGAAAAATATTTCTCTCTCTCCAGAAATAAAGATATTTTTTTTCCTCTTTCTGCCTCTCCGTTACCGTTCTATTTCACTTTCTTACCTTGGCCCAATGCATTTCTGGAGGACAAACTCCAGGAGTTTCGTTTTTCTCTGGCACTTCTTTGCGCTTTTCTTCTGTGAGGACGTTCTTCACAATGAGATAGACTGTGGATGGGCCGGGAAAAAAGAAAAACTCTTCTTTTCATTCTGGTAGATATATTTTTGTGTAAAACTGCGCTATCAGAGCTGTATTTATATATATATTTATAAAATATGATTCAATGACTACGAGTTTTTTTAGTAAATAAAAGAATAAATGATACAGAAAGTAGTAAGTAACTAGGAAATTTTTTCAAAAACTTTACAAAGACATCCTATATTGAACTGTCAAACTCTTTTCTGGAGCATTTTTTAAAATAGTAATGCTATTAAATATTTGTATTTAATGATATAATTAAATATTTTCTGTTTTCTAACCGGTTGGCAATCGTATCTAACTTTGATGATTTCCGCAGTTTTCTTAGCAGTCGTAAACTTTAAATTTTAAAATGCGTTCTTTTTCAAAAGCAGTTTATCGAAAATGCTTTTGTATCTAGAAATTTTTGAACTATTTACCACTTTACTTCTGAACTGTAACAGTACATCAGAGTAAAAACTGTTTCCCGCACTTCATTGTTGATAGTCACCTGTGGTATATGCTGGTTTTTGTGTCCGCAATTTCTATTATTATTTTTATGTACCTATATCGTCATTGTAATGTGTTCAATAAAAGTATTCAGGAAATATTTGAATTGACTGACTACGTTCCGACCTTTGGGATATCTCATCTACGGTTCATTGGATCAGAAAAGTAAGAGAAATTTTATAGTTTAGCGGATTGTTTGGTGAGGTAAAACAGTTATTCTGGTGGATTCTAGATCAGGGGTCGCCAAACTTTTTCGGTCGCTGGCCAAAAATTGAAAAAAAAAAAAAAAGTTTGGCAGGGCCAAGAAAAATTTTGCAAAAATTTTAAAAACAATATACAAGTATTACAATTTAAATATGTTAATGAACAGAATGAAATCGAGATTTCATTTTTAAACGTTTCTTATAGTGAGATTCGAAGTGAGAACTATAAGGAATCACAAATGCTCATCTGTCAGTCTACTTCTGAAATAATTCTTTCCAAGATTCATAGTTGAAAACACTTTTTCACATGTATAAGATGAAGCAAACACAGCACTGATTTTCTGACCGTGAGATATTGAATTTGGGAAACCTACTTTCGATATTGATTTGTAAAGCTCTAATTTTGGCATATTTAGAAACAACTGCTTGAGATGATTATTAGAATGTAACTCAATTAATTCAACCTGCAAATCCTTTCCGATTGAAAGCTGTCTGTGCTTGCTATTTACGTCGATTTAGGTTTTGTAGAACAAAAAATAGAGAAGTAAAAAGATCATCAGTCCCTTGAAAAAGACGAAGAAAAAAAAAATATTTCATCAAAGTAGAAAAAGAGATGGATATATAATGTATAAATTTATATTCCTTTTAATTTGCCTCGGACCGGAAAATTAAAATTCTATCCGCGGGCCGTAGTTTGGAGGCCCCTGTTCTAGATCGACCATTGAAGCAATCACTTTACAAAAGCGGTCTGAATCCGCAATTGTAACCAAAATAAAGCAAAATATAAAGTTCCTTAATGAAAATGGTAAATACAACACTTTCCAGTGGATTCCATCACATGTTGGAATGCATGGAAACAAAAGAACAGATCTGGGAGAAAAAAAAAAAAAAAAGAAGAAGGAACAGAAGAAGTTCCTGAAAAGTGCCCTATCCCTCTTGATTCATTTTAGGAGGACTACACGGGACAAAACTAAGTCATCGTATATTAGTGAATTATTATCTAACACCAAAGGAAAAGCCTGTGAGACAATCGGGGATGAGTGGAAAAAATTGAGCGGAAAATCTTGCAAAAATGCTGTTGCCAATTGCTCAATTTAGATTAAGAACTGTCACGACTGGCTGGCCAAAATAGGGATTGCAAACTCTGATATATGTGTTTTATGTAAGATAGAGAAAAATGAATAAGGCCCGTCTATTTGTTGGTTCGAGACTGGAATCCTAACTTACAACAGAATAGGGATTTGTGTACTCTTTACTGGAGGGACAGAAAAAACATGTCCTAATCATGCGGACTTTATTATAGTACTTTCTCTTTAATTTTTTTATTCTTAGAACATTTAACTCCTTTTTAAATGAAGGCATTCGGATCACTTTTTTTAAGAACGTCTAGTCTTTTCTGATTTGTTTATAGGATTAGTGGCCAAATTTGTATGGATGGAATTCCAATAAAGTCCTGGGTAATACCAATGATGTTAGGTACAAAAATTTTAAAAGAATAGATTTCCTTTAAAAACCGAAGGAACTATTATTTTCAAATCTGCAAATATTTAATCATCCTTTAACGTGTCCTAGATATTAAAGCATAACATACATCAACACTGTCTTCGGTGTCTAATTTTTATAAAAATCACGAAATAAACAATTTGTTAAAATGCAAAATACTGCTTTCCTACAAACGAGTTATTTGAAGAAAAAAAGCTAATTTTCTAACTGTTCAATGTAAACATAAAACGGTTACAATTTCAAAATATTAAATAAAAATTTAAAATATTTTAATTAAAATATAAATAATATATCGATTGATTAAAACCGAATTCAAAAATTTCTTATTAATTAAATTAATTAATTCTACAACGATTAATAAGAAAAACGGTCAGTCAAAATATGTAGTCTACGACTTAAACAATAAATAAAAATTTAAAATATTTAATTAAAATATAAATTATTTATCCATTGATTAAGATGAAATTATATGAAATTTTCAAGCATTATCAAAAATTTATATGTATAAAATTATATAGCAAGATTAATGTTTTACAAGAAATGAATATAAATTAATCAATTTGATTCTTTAAATATGTATCTTATTTACGTTCTAATATTAGAATGATGGATCAAATATCCTCTAATGCTTTTGACAAAGAATTCTGATTAAATGTTCATTACGAAAATATTCAGCTTTGAATCAAAAGTGCTTTTATTTTCATTTTGAATAAACCTTGTTAAGAACAGCATAAAAGCTTCTACTATTTAATCCATTATTATTATTTTTTTACTTCCTTTTAATTTAAGCCTTTAATTCTTGAAGAAAACCAACAAATGTATCTCTTAATTAGCATCAGATATATATTATGTTTTGCTACGACGCTAATTTTCAATTGCAGGAAAGAGTTCCAAAACAGATAACTTCTGACTTAGAAAGAAAAACCCCTTTTCAATTTCGAAGTGTGTCCAAAAGTTATTGTTTAAAGACTTTCGTCTCCATGGCAACGCATTTCATTCATTCTTTTATAATCAGAACTCTAATTAATTGATGAAACTTCACAGGACGACAATGCCGACGAGAAAAGAATTCCGGGCAGCAGACGATAAAAAATCGAGTTGAATTTTTTTGGATGAAATGAAATGAAGTGATTGGATTCTCCTTCTCGGAAGAAAGGGGGAAGAAATGAGAACGGAAAAAAAAAAATGGCGAAAATTAGCAATTCTCAAAGAGAAAATCTTGCACAAATTAAATCTTTTTTCCTAAGCAACGAATTTGTTTTAAAGAAATTAGTAGAAAGATATTTCTCCGAAGAAGTTAAAGGAAAATTGGGTTTTAGGTTTTCCTTCCAATTTTTTTTTTTCAAAAATACTTCAAATGAGTTTAAATTTAATCTTATCTTAATGATTAGCTTTCAGAAGAATTTCTTCGAATAATCTTCTGTCCAAACTTTTCTCTGCTTAATACTTTAATAAAAAAAAAAAAAGAAAAGAAATTGTGATATCTGAATTTCCATTTCTTTTTTTTTTCAACTGGTGACATACGAAGAGTAAAGTTATCTATCAAATTAAATATGCTTATACTTAGGTATGATTGAATTTTAATCTGACCTTTTTTATTCTTTATGATTATTCTATTAAAATATTTTAATTTAAAAATTTACGAATTAAATTACATTTTCAAATTAATTTTCGAAATTAATCTGAAGCATCCGATTATGACATTAATTTTATTTGAAAAAAATATATTTCAAAAGAATTCGAAACCTTTAATTAATTTGAATTATTATTTAATATCTCAAATATTAATTTTAAAATAAATTAAAAGTCAAATACACTAATCTTAAATAATTCACATATTGCTTTATTTTCACCATAAAAAAATAACAGAAAAATATCCTCTTTTTTTTTCAATTCCTTCTATTAGCTCACACCCTCCCTATATATGACTTGTTCAAATTTTTAATCGTTCATAAAATACTTCTTATTCATCCACTCAAGTTCAAATACATTTTTTTTGAACTCGTTGTGGATGACACTTGATGTTAAAACAGTTTTTTTCAAATATTAAATCACTAATTAAATTTAATTAATTAATTTTAGTTTTTTTTAGATTTAAGTTGCATATATTTAACAATAGATGGCGCCCGATAAACGTAAAAAAAATGAAAAATTATTTATAAAGGACTTTCTACAATATAGTGAAAAAAAGTAGGAATTGACTTTTAAAATTTTTTTTTATATTACTTGTTTTCTAACAAAGTCACACACACACAAAAGTGAGAAATTTGTCTACAAAAGAAAAATCAAAAAATTTTCCTCGCTGTTATAGTTATCGAAAGATAGAAATAAATAATTTCAATATAATTTGAGAAAAGGATATAACGACAGATGCCCACATAAAAGAATCAAAACAAAAATTATATACAAATATTAAACAAAGATTTACAACCCCTAGTAGCTAAAATAAAAAATTAAAAAAAGCCTAGCGCTACATATAAAATTCAAATCCAGCATGCTCTTTTTCCAGACAAACAAGCAAATGATTCCGCTCGCACTTGGACTGTTGCCAATCCCCAAATCTCAAATCAAGCATGTTAAACGTACAATCAAAAACGAACTAGGTCCTAACCTTATCCATCCATTTCAAACTTGACAGACACCAACATTTGCATATCCATCCACAAACAAACCGTGATGTCAGTAAAAGAGACCCCATAGAACATATAAAAATCTCAATCCTTGAGAGGTATGTTAGCAGACGATTTACTTGTGAACTTGTACCTGATGCCCCGCACGTATGGGCTGTAGGGACCCACCAACAAGATGTACAGACTCTTTCAGACGACAATTCACCCTCAAGGGGGTTGTAAGTTCTTTGATGTGGCAGTTTGAAGGGGGCTTTGAGGCTACAATTCGAATAGCACAAAGTTCTTTATTTTTTATTTTCTTTCACGGCATGGGGAATTTGTAGGTATTTTTTCGTTATGTATTATATGTTTTCGTGTGCATATATTTTTGGATGATGAATTCTGTTTCTTTTAATATTATTATTATTTACTACAGTGTTATAACGAAATAAGATTCAATTGATTTTATGTCTCAAGGAGTCAGTGTGATAGTCGGAAACGATTTGGCATTTAAAGAAAAAAAAGGAATAGGCCTTATTTTATTTTTTTTTTTTTTTGAAAGAACAAGTTATTGTTATTTTATCATTTTTTAAGAAATTATAAAGAAAATGTTGAAATTCATTGAATTTTACTCATTCATTGGAACGTAAATGTAACATAAACAAGTAATATATAAAAACAAAAAATTGAAGTCAATTCCTACATTTTTTTCACTGTATTGCAGAAAATCCGTTACAAATAAAGTTGAAATTTTTCTCTAACATCTGGCGCCATCTATTATTAGATACATGCAATTTAAATCTAAAAAAAAAAACTAAAATTAATTAATGCATTATTTTTTGAAAAACTGTATTAACATTTAGTGTCATCCACTACAAGTTAAAAAATGGATTTGAACTTGAGTGGATGAATAAAAAAAGTAATTTATTAACGATTGAATATTTGAACAAGATATATATAGGGAGAATATGAACTAATTGTAGGAATTGAAAAAAGAATGCCATAAATTAAAAAAAAAAAAATTTTTTAATAGACTGAATGGACGATAGAGATAATGGACATAGAGAAGATGGACGATAGCAGAGCTACAAAGAAGATTTTCAAGGGGAAGTACCAAGGCCAAAGGAAAAAGGGAAGGGCAAAAAAGAAATGGATTGATGAAGTGGAAAAGGATCTGAAGAACCTAATGATCACAAATTGGAAAACCAAATGTCGTGAGAGATGACTTTGGAGTCGTATTGTTAGGGAGGCCATGATTGTACATGGAGTGTAGTGCTGTGAAGTTAGTGATTTTTTTCAACCTATGAAATTTCTCTAGTATTAATTTGGCTTTATACTTGACATTATATCTTGAACAAATCTATAATCACAAATATATAATTCAATAACCAACTATTTCAAGATCCTCTCAAAAAGATAATATTGGGAGTAACTGAAACAAACTAATTTAGGTACAAGGTATTTTAGGACACAGAAAGTTATTTTTCCTTCTTTGCAGCACAGTATTATTAAAACTCAAGAAGAAATTAAACAATGTTAAATTTACACTGAGAAATTTTTAAAAAAATTAATATAAATTAAAATTTTTATAAGACTAAAATATTATACGAGAAGAAAATATATACTTTCACTTAAAAACTGGACAAAGATTATAAAATATTCATGGAACAAAAGGTATTATCACAAACACAGTGAACTTACCATTGATTCAACGGCAATCTATAAAGTAGATGTAGAAAGAGATTCATTTTAATCCATGGCAATAAATTTGTGCTTGAAGCATTAGCAAGCACACTTTATGTCAACATTCTGTTAATAACTAACGAAAACACTTACTTTTGAACTTTTAATTTAAACTTTATCTTACAAATATTACCAGGTGGCGCCTTTTACTTTAAAATCAAAATAACGCTGTACTCTCATAGAGAATTTGCACCACTTTCCTCCAGACAGCAACATCACATGCAAAGGCAAAAATAATTTGAACCCCCTCTGCAATCAAACCAACCAGTTAATATATCATACATATTTCATACAGAGACAACCCTGCCACTACATCTAAAATAAGAACTACTTTTTATCCAAGAAACAGTGAGACAGCGCCTGAGTTACCACTTCCCTGCAAGTCTTCTTCTCCACATCCAATAAAGTGAGACCCCTCAACCACAGATGTTGCCTTCGTTAGAGTCCCCTTTCCCGACCACCCTTTCCAATTCGAAAAAGAATTTTTATTCTCCTCCTTCAAACAACGGGACCACCCTTTATTTTGGAAGAGATGCCTTTATGTCATGTTGATCAAACCTTAAGACTTCAGCGCCATTTTTTTTTTTTTTTTTTTTTTTTTCCAACACTGAAAATTCTCTTTTAACTTTTCGAGGGAAATATTATTTTCTCAAGGAGTATCAGCATAATTTTTAAACAATGAAACGTATGATTTTTATTTTCCACTGGGGAAAAGATGGAGGCAAATTTTTTTTTTTTTTTTAATTTTTTCCTTCTTATTTTGTAACCTTAACTTGCACTTCAACAATCAGCATTTAAAAATGATAAGGCATAATCGAAATGTTTTAAAGCCAGTTGTCATCTTTTAACAATAAACTTGAGAATTTGATAACTATGTTTCTTTCTGTTAAAAATTGCAAATAAATGTTGAAATTTGGAAAAATGAGGACGTTAAGTCATTTAAATTTAAGTTCTATGGAGAATATATGCTAGCAGGAAAGTGAATGAAACTTTCCTTCGAATGTTTTCACAAATAACGAAGTAAATGAGTTATTAAATGATTAGAAATCAATGAAATGTCTTAGAGACAGTTGTCACCTTTTAACAATAAACATACATACAAGATTTTCTTTACATACAAGATTTCTTTCGTTAAAAGTTCCATGAGATTCTGAAATTGCAATTAAATGTTGAAATTTAGAAAAATAAAGAAGTTAAGTAATTTAAAATTAAGGTCTATGGAGAATGTATGCTAGCAGGAAAGTGAATGAGACTTTCCTTTAGAATGTTTCCACAAATAACGAAGTAAAAGAGTTATTAAATGATTAGAAATCAATGAAATGTTTTAGAGACAGTTGTCACCTTTAACAATAAACATACATAAGGATTTTCTTTACATACAAGATTTCTTTCGTTAAAAGTTCCATGAGGTTCTGAAATTGCAATCAAATGTTGAAAGTTAGAAAAATAAAGAAGTTAAGTAATTTAAAAATTAAGGTCTATGGAGAATGTATGCTAGCAGGAAAGTGAATGAGACTTTCCTTCGAATGCTTTCTCACAAATAACGAAGTAAATGAGTTATTAAATGATTAGAAATAGTTGAAATGTTTTAAAGACAGTTTTCCCCTTTTAGCAATAAACATACATAAGTTACATAACTACAAACATACATATGTTAAAAGTTCCATGAGATACTGTAAACTGCTATTGAATGGAAAAAAACTTGTTGAAACTTGGAAAATGAGGAGATTGAATTCAAAAATTAATATGCCATTTAGTATTAAGGTCTATGGAGGACGAATGCCAGCAAGTAAGAGAATAAGAATTTCCTTAGAATGTTTCCACAAATAACAAAGTAAAGGAGTCGTAAAATAATTAGAAATAATTGAAATGTTTTAAAGCCAGCTGTACCTTTTTAATAGTAGGCTATTACGTAATATTATGTTCTTTACTTTTAACAAAGAATATCACATTGCAACGAAAAGAATACTGGGTATATTACTAATATAGTAAATTAACGAATATTGCACATTTATGTATAGACAAAATAAGTTTTGGAAAAAAATTAGTAAACAGACTTAGTTTTGTGAACGAAGAATAACCACTAAATAAGTTAAAAAATAAATAAAAATAAAATTTTTCGTCACATATTTATTCTTATCATAACTTCGAAACATATAATTCATTGTTATATTGTAAATTATCATTGTAACTTTTTAACAGTAAGCTATTACATTCCATTATAAGCTATTACATTCCATGTAAGCCATTATATTCTCTATTTTTAACAAAATAAATAAATAAAATTGCAACGAAAGATTATTGGATATATTATAAAATTGGTAAATTGGCCAATATTGTACATTTATATATAAATTTTGGAAAAATTAGTAAGCAGATTTAGTTTCTTTTATCGAAAAATAACTACTCGATACGTTAAAAAAAAAAAGTTATTCCGTCACATATTTATTGTTATTATCATAACTTTCGAAATCTATCATACAATGATAAGTTACAATAAGAAAATAAAACTTTTTAACAGTTAGTTATTATGCAATGTTATATTCTTTATTTTTAACACATTGCAACGAAAGAATATTGAGTATTTTACAAATAACAAATTGGCGAATAATAAACATTTATCTAAAGACAAAATCAATAGTGGGCAAAATTAGTAAACAGATTTAGCTTTGTGATCGAAGAATAACCATTTGATACATTAGATAAAAAAAAAAAAAAAAAAATTAAGATTATTCTGTCACATATTTATTGTTATTATCATAACTTCGAAACGTATAATTCATTTTCAAAAGAAACTATTCAAAGAAAGCAGGGTTTTTGGTTATGCATTAGAAAAAAAGGATATATTACCTCGCTGTCTTAAATTTCTTTTATTTATTTATTTATTTATCGATATAAATCTTGTGCCAAAGAATTTCAGAACAGCCAAGATGAAGAGAGATCGATTGTTAAAATATGAAGTCCAGTGACAAGTTTTAAAATAAAGAAACACGATTTTGATAAATAACTTGAAAGAATTCACTTAAAATTATCGGGTTTCCTCAAGACTCCGCTAAAATTTGTTTCTGCTCTTTATTATAAAAGCTCATTCATTAAAAAAGTTTTTTCAGAAAATCACTAAAAGTAAATAATTGAATTGAGAATTCAGCTGTGTTTATTACATTTTTATGTTGCCATTTCTCGGAAATAAATTATAAACTTTTAGCTTTAAAAATTCAAAATAATCATAATGTTTACGGACATTTCTAAGCCATATTTTACTTTTTAAATTTGTTTTGATGTTATTTTTATATGCATTACTTTTAATGATCAATTGCATAAATAAACTTTTGAGCCACCTGAAAATTTATATCAGCAGTTGAATTCAAATTTGATATTTTAAAGCAAAACCTTCGTTTGAATTGCAGTAAATGTATTATTAAGTAATTGATGTCTTTTGTATTCGAAATCAATACGTAATAACCAAAATTTTTAAATAAGAAAATATTGTTTTTTGATGAATGATCTAGTACAATACATAAATTAAATACACTTAAGTCCAAAACACGTGAATTAATAATGATCTAGATTTACAAAAAATCCTATAATATTGCTCAACAACAGTAGAGTGTAAACTATATTGTTGAGCGATTATTAAACTATATTGTGTAAACTATTTTGGAACTAACTCAGCTCTCAACATTTTTGGCAAAGATGTGAGAAATCGTCTTTTTAAAAATATTTTCATTTCATTAACTAAATAGTATATTTACTTTATGAGAATACTGATTTTTTTTTTCTCCATAAAATTAAACTACACAAGAACAGTCCTTGACTACAACGGAGGAAGTTCAGTCAGTACCAAGAGGACGCTGCTATGCAATGCAGTTATTAGATAAAAAAAAAAGGAACACTACTTATTTTTATTTTGAATTAAGCAACGCAGTATGCAATTCAAAAATGATGATACAACCACAAAAATGGAATTAATTAATTATTATTTTTTAAACCTGAACCTAAGTATAGGAATAAAGAATACTGAAAAAAAATTAGAAAAGTAAGTTAATTATTTGGTTAAAAATTTGGAAAAAAATTACTATGTACGAGAAAACATTTCCTTTGCATTTTTTTTTTTTTTTTAATGAAAATAACATGAATCTATTTTATATATTAAGGTTAATAAAAAATGAGTACTTTTAAGCGTCTAGAGCGTAGAAATTGAAAATATACCATGTATTTTTTTTTTTTTTTTAATCCTTGAGATTTTGAAGAGTACTAGAGTCCACAACACTTACTTTCAATATCCCTTACAACATTAAAAAAAAAAAAAAAAAAAAATCAAAGAACTGATGAAAAAAAGAGAAAGTTAATGCATATTAGTCACTGCAAAAAAACCATATTTAGAGATCTATAAAAAAAATTAATCCACACATGCTTGCTACTGATATAAGAAATACATTCTAGAGATAATAACTATTATAATACTGAACGCCAAATAAAAAAAAAGCGGTTAGTGAATCGCCAAATCTCAATTTGGACTACCACTTTTCAGTCGGAAAAACAACTATCTGAGGAAGTTCAGTCAGTAACAAGAAGGCGTTGCTGATGCGACGCAGTAGCTGTTGCCAGATAATCGAAAAGAGTAGCTATATTATTTTTAATTTGAATTGAGCAACACAGTATGAATATATTAAACAAAGATGATGATATAAACCCAAGAATGAAATTTATTAATTCATTTTTTAAATCTGAATAAGTATAGGAATTAAATAAAAGAAAGAATAATGGAAAAATTAGGAAAGTAAATTAATTAAAGCGGTAAAAATATTGAAAAAAAAAATTAATCTATTTTATATATGAGGGTTAATAAAAAAATCAGCACTTTTAGGCTTATAGAGCGTAGAAATTGAGTTTTTTTTTTTTTTTTTAATCCTTGAGATTTTGAAGAGTACTAGAATCCATAACACTTTCTTTCAATATTCCTTTAAAACACTAAAAAAAAATCAATCCACGCATATTAAGCATTGCAAAAAAAAAAGAACATATTTAGAGATCTATAAAAAAAAAAAAAAAAATCAATCCACGCATGCTTGCTGCTGATATAAGAAATATCTCCTAGAGATAATAACTATTATAACGCTGAACGCCAAATAAAAAAAAAAAAAAGCGGTTAGTGAATCGCCAAATCTCAGTTTTGACTACCACTTTTCAGTCGGAAATACAACTCGGGCATGAATTTTCTCCCCACTTAGTAACGTTTATTATTATTATCATTACTACCATTGAAATAGAGATAATAAAAAAAATAAATAAAAAAAAAGATGTAGGAAAAAAAAAATTGTTGGAAAATAAGTCAAGCGGATAACATTTGGGACCGAAAGATAAAAAATATAGTAGGAAGAAAAAAAAAAAAAAAAAGTACAAATTCCATCTCCTGTTTTAGAAAAAAAAAAAGCACAAGGGCCAGGTGCCATTTTGCCCCTAAATGCTGTTGTTTTGAGATCCTAAGAAACGCCTACCCTGTTGAAAAAGAAATGAATGCATCTCATGCTCCAATGACAACAGTTCCTAACAAAGGTTCTGCACGACTCAATCATGCAGATAAAAACTGAGTTAAACTTTCTTTTCCAAAAATGTCTTATTTTCTCTTTTCCTTCTTTTTTTTTATTATTAAAAAAAAGATTCACTAAAAAGAGATTTGTTTTCTGCATTGAAAAGATACATTAGAAAAATGAATACATTGAATTAAATGTGGACGAAATAAATTTTATTGTGCTGCTTTTTGATAATTTTTTTGACGATTTATATTGTTTTTTGATACATTTCATGGAAATGATACAGATTAAAATATAAATTCTATTTAACTTTTTTTCCATTTAGTTAATTTCAACTTATTATAGCTAACAAATAGTTAGATTCAAAACATTGAAAAAAATATAAGAAAAAAATTATTGGGAATAAATAAATACTAAAATACAATTAATATTAACATCAACATCATTAATTGTTTTACGAACGTTTAAGTTATTCTTCCTAAAATTAGTAAGCGCTAATGACAAAAAAAATTTATAAAAGAATTGAACAATTTCACCATGATTAAGTGAATAGGATGACACCATTCCTCAGTATGAAACCATTCAAAAATAAATACTTTTTAACTAAATGTTACCGAGATAAAACTTTACAATTGTAACCATGCTTACTCCTACCCACTGGCAAGAGCGTCCCCTGTGGCATTCAGGTGAAATGTTCAGTTGGTCTTCACAAACTCTCAGCCGAATATGAAATATATTTCACGCACCGTGTGCGTATCAGAATATCGGAATTTCGGCTTAGAAGTGAAGTTCTTCCACAAATAGATAATTATCTGTCTTTAAATGTATTAAATATTGCATGGATCTAATTGTTTGTGCGTGAGACAATAAATATGTGAGTTCTCCAACCTGTGGCTAAAGTATCTCAACCTAGCAGCCGAATGGTGAATTTGCTAGCACTATGGCCTTTGGTACCACAGGTCTTTTCAGATATGAATCCTGGCGGTGGCATAGATGTTTGTTAGTGGTTCGAATCCATGTGAAACTGTAGGTCGTGTTCAATAAGCCTAAAAGTGTGCACAACATGACCGTAAAGCGTCAACCAAACTGAGTATTTCAACCCAACCACACCCAGTTACAATTGGGTTGCCCAACTGGTGCACTACACAATAGTTTTATAACAATGTAACGAAATCAGTCGCGATCGAGCTAAATTAATAAGCTTAATAAAATAATATTACACATCTATGTTTATTTTACCAAGTAGTAAAATAATGTTATTGATATATCTTATTTATGTAATATATCATTAAGTAAATAAATAAAATACCCAACTAATACAAAAAAAATCATTTTTTCCCAATATATTTTCTTTTATTTATTAAAAACAAATTTAATCTGTGATATCCAAACATGAAAAAAATAAATTATCATTAAAAAATTAGAAAAAAAACCCTTGCTAATATAATAAATTTTTAAATACAAGCCACTATCAGCAATCGCATCTCATATCAGAATTAGCTGTTTCACTATCACTTAAAACACTGCAGGACCCATCCACCTAACAATATCTTAGAAAGGCTATTAAAATTTTCATCACCCACAGAAGGCGAGGGAAGGGGTAAGGGCGATAATTAACCACAAAACCCTACTTGAAATTCAGGGAAGGTCCCAAAACAATTTGGTTTGCGTTATCGCATCGCTGGCAGAGTGATGAATTGAATATGTAATTAACCGCAATCCTTCCGCTAAACATGAATTAAGTGAAATATTGCAACATAAGTTTTGACTGATGGAAAGCCTCAAACAGCGCTGGACGTTCTTTCTAGACATAAATTTTTACTTTATGAGGCCAACTGGAATTGGTCCAACACAACGAAATGTCCACAATATAAACTGCTTTGTAAAGGTGCAATGGTTTTTCAAATAATGTATTTTTGCATAAAAATCTATCAAACGTGAATTTCTTGCATAAAAAGGTCCATCAAACATATGTATTTCTTGCATAAAAAGGTCCATCAAACATGTATATTTCTTGCATAAAAATGTCCATCAAGCATGTGTATTTCTTTCATAAAAACGTCCATCAAACATGTGTATTTCTTGCATAAAAGCGACCATCAAGCATGTGTATTTTATCTTAAAAAGAAAAAGGTGAATATAGAAATCTTATAGAACTATCTTATGTGTCGCCTAATACATGGGGTATTCATAATAAAGAAATTTTAGGATGTACAAATTGGAACAATAAACAATTTGGTTTGCGCTATCGCATCGCTGACAGAGTGATGAATTGAATATGTAATTAAACGCAATCCTTCCTCTAAACATGAATTAAGTGAAATATTGCAAGAGAAGTTTTGACTGAGGAAAAGCCTCAAACAGCGCTGGATGCTCTTCTAGACACAATTTTTTTACCCTTATGAGGCCAACTGGAATCGGTCCAACGCAACGAAATGTCTACAATAAAAGCTGCAATGGGTTTTCAAATATGTATTTTTTGCATAAAAACGTACATCAAACATGTGTATCTTATCTTAAAAAAAAAAGCAGAATATAAAAAATATTTATAGAAATCTTATCTACTGCATCATACATGAGGATGCTCATGATAAGGAAATTTTAGGTTGTACGGATTAGGACAAAAGCAATTTGGTTTTCGTTATCGCATCGCTAGCAGAGTGACGAATTGGAATATGTAATTAAACACAATTCCGGTAAACATGGATTAAGTGAAATATTGCAAAAGAAGTTTTGACTGAGGAAAAAATAGATGATGATTATGATTATGTTAAATAGATAATCTTCTAGATATACATTTTTTTACTCTATGAGGACACCTGGAATCGGTCCAACACAATGAAATGTCCACAATAAAAGCTGCTTTGTAAAGGTGCAATAGTTTTTCAAATATTGTGTATTTTTTGTATGAAAACATCCATCAAACATATGTGTTTTGTCTTAAAAAGAAAAAAAGAATATCGAATTATCTTATCTGTTGTATAATACATGGGAATAGCCATGATAAAGAAATTTAAGAAATTAAGACAAAAACAATTCCATTTTCGTTATCGCATTGCTAACAGAGTGACGAATTGGAATATGTAATTATCCGCACTCTTTCCATTAAACATGTATTAAGTGAAATACTGAATTAAAAGCAATCCTTCCGCTAAACATGAATTAAGTGAAATATTGCAAGAGAAGTTTTGACTGATGAAAAGCCTCAAACAGCGCTGGACGCTCTTCTAGACATAATTTTTTACTGTTATGAGGCCAACTGGAATCGGTCCAACATAATGTGATGTCCACAATAAAAGCTGCTTTGTAAAGGTGCAATAGTTTTTCAAATAATGTGTATTTTTTTTGATATAACGTCACACACATGTAACATGTGCATGTTACATGTGTGTGACATATAATGTGCATGTTATAACACATGTGCATGTTATCTTTAAAAAAAAAAAAAAAAGTAGAATATAGAAATCTTATCTGCTGCATAATACATGGGGATGTTCATGATAAAGAAATTTTAGGACGTACAAATTAGGAAACTAAAAAAAACAAATAGTTGGGTTCGTTTTTCCCCATTAAGAGGAGGAAATGTTAGAGTTTTGTTTATCTTTGTTTCTAGTTAAAGATCTGTTTACGCTTCTAATTTGCTTAGTTTGTGAGTCATTAATTTTCTTAATTAGAGAAAGATTTTATGGACATCCTAACGTAACACTGTTTACTCTAACCACATAATTATTTTCTTTTTTTTTACTTTAATGATTTAAACTGCAGAAAAATTTAAACTCTAGTTAAGATTAAATATAAATATTCTCATTGCCTGCATAAGTCGTTAAAGAAAATCTAAATATCTCAAAACTCAAGTCCATTCTTCCAAAAATTATCATTTAAGACGCTAGAGTAAACGTGCATTATATTACTTTAAAAAGTTCCTTTCTCACAGATGTATAACTTCCAGTAATAATATTTAAAACCGAAATGGAGTTTTCATAATATAATGTAAAATAGCCTATTATATTTATTTTGCTGTAAAATTTTTTAAGTTTGCTAATAATATGGCAATTACATATTGAACCTACTGTTACATAAATCTTCAGCAAAACCAATTTCTTGTCAAACTTGAATGCACTTAATGCTGGTAACGAATATAAGAGACAATTTTATAAATACTAATAAAATTAAATTTAAAAATATATATTGTAGATTTTTCGCGTAAATTCAATGAAATTCTTCGTCATCAAATTTTATACGAGAAAAGATTAGAATATCCAGAATCATAAAATATAGACAACATTTATAACTTCTAGATCATTAAAAAAGCCAATTCAAAGCCAATTCGGTAAAAACTTGAATGCACTTAATGTTGGTGACGATTTTTAAGTGATAATTTGAGAAATTACTAAATAGAGAAATAGAATAGAGAATAGAGAAATTACTTATAATAATTATAAGGTTTTTCATTTAAACTCAATGCAATTTTTCATCTTCAGTAGTTAGCGAAGTTTTTTCAAATAACAGTAGCGACCTGATGGTCAATTGGTTAGCGCTCTGGCGTTTGGTATCACTGCCTTCAAGTTCAAATACTGGGGTGGAATGGATGTTTGTTGGTGGTTCGAAATCCACTTTAAGCTATAGTCCAGGTCAGTTTAACCCTCGTGTCCACAAAATGACCATAGATCAACAAAAAGCAAATAAAAATAAACAAATTTTATCTTTATATCTTTCGTTATGTAATTGAGACTATATCGCAATTTAAAACATTGCGTTTGAAAAAAATTTTATCCCATTAAAAATTTCATACATGAAAATATTAGAAAATCCAGAATCATAAAACACAACCTACATTTTCAACTTCAACACTACTACCAATCAATAAAAAATTAATACATTTAACCTCGAAATGTAACAAGCAAGCAACTTCTTTTTCTTTCTTTCTTTCTTTAATCTTCACATTAACACCAGGAAACAACAAAAAACAAGATTGCAACAAGAACGACTTGCAGAAAAGATGCTACATTATCCCAGACCGGGCGAAATGATAATGATGGGAAAACAATAATTAGAGAAGTCAGAGAAACTCGTATCTCGCGAATTATGGCTTCCTCCAGAGCCATCAGCGTGGAATGTTCGGGCGAATGAACCAAGAATAATTAACTGATTGATGACATAATTAACAACTCGCAAGGCCAGGGAAAACGCAAATAAATAACGAGATTACGACGCGACTTCTCAAGGAACAAGGAAAACTGCAGACGGCCTGCCACGGACAGATCTCGCCGCGGTAGGGGTTAGGGCATAAATTTCGGCGACACTTGGCTTCTGGGTTTTTTGAATGAATTCCATCCATTTTAAACAGCGTAGGGTTGTTATGATTCTGGAAAACTCGTTATGATTTTGAGTGACTTGTGTTTATGCAAGTATTTAGAAAAATAGTATGCTACTTATCATTTATCATGTTTGTTACTTAAAATGCTTTTCAATAATGAGATTGATGATATTTTAGTGTTCTACTTTTAATTAATAGAAATTCATTAAAGAATTCTTTTTTTTTTTTTGTTCGCTAATGAATTTGTTAATACAATCTTTGGTGTTGCATATTAACTATACCTATTAAATGAAATTGTATCATATCTCCGATGATGACTAATGGTCTAGCGCTCTGTCGATGGTACCACAAGCTTCAATTTCGAATCTTGATGGTAACATGAATGTTTGGTAAATCGCAGGCCCCGATCTAATTAGCCCAAAGTGTGCATAAAATTATTGCAGAGCGACAAGCTAAATCAAACCTATAGTGACTGCCTATGTACTGACATGGGCGGGTGAGTTCTTGCTGTGTAGTCACACAGTATTTGTGAACAATATCCAATTGTGGGCTCTGATGGCAAAAGATCAATAACAATTGTAGTCAGAAAGCACCTAAATAACTTGCAAACCATTTATATAGTTAGTATGTAACGTAAACCAATAGAAATGTCACACTTGGGACATCTTACAAATAATATAGTGCCACAGATAGTAGCACCTTATCAATATTGACTTTTTTTTTCTCTTCTAGTATAATATATAACAATTTTTTTGGGGGAAGAGGGCATGAGAGTAGCGGTAGAGTAGGTAAAATGCCATTAAATTTTTGAGTAAAAAAAAAAGGAATCATTAAATCACTCGAAACTTGTAAACATATTGATTAAGACTTATAATATTTCACAATTTACATACTAGTCTTCTCCACCTCCAAACCGATTCCATGCAATACTTGACTGAATAATGCTAATTAACCATCCACAATAATTATCCATTCTACTTCTTGTAAGATTACTGTTAAAGATCTCATATTGCACATAAATACGTACATTTTCATATACTCCCTTTATTTTAATACGTTGAACAGTCAATGATAAAATAACATCACGTAATACTGTTAAATCAACATTTGTTTTAGCTTTATTTCCATGTTACTTCACAACATCAGTAGGTATATAATTCCTTACAATATATCAGATTTGCATATCCAGAAGAGGCATCAATACACACACACTCAAAACACATCGAAAGACTCCATTTTCCAAAAACTTCTAATAAATTAAATCCATCCTAGCACCGATTTACAAGCACTCTTACCAGCGAAAATGAAACTGTACATAAGAAATCAGTGCAAACCATTCCCCCAGAATGGAAAATTGAAATCCAAGAAACACAGCAGTGGTGGATGGTACATGGAGGCAGGGGGAGAATCTGTTCCTTTACCCATAGCCAAACGAAAGAGCACTCAAAAACTTGCAGGCAGCAGCAGAAGATCCCCATTACCCTGATAGCTGGAGGGGGTTTAAGGGATGAAAAGGAACACGAAATGGCCATGCTTATGGAAATGACGCATCTTCTCAAACGAAGGGAAGATGAAATGAGCACAGGATCAATTCGGGAAAAAAGAGAGAAAGCGATGGGTTTAAAAAATATGCGACGCTGTTCGAGAGAGATTCCATCCATTCCATTTGCTCGCAGAAGAGATCGCATTGATGGAAGGATTCTCATTGTTTGATCAGTCTGATTGCCTTCATCAGTTTTGATTCGTTTCTTGAGAAGGCCTTATTTCGGTAAGTGCTGATGATGGACTATCTTCTGATAAGGAACGGAATGTTGCAGAAATGATTCCATTCGTTTGTGTGTTTTGTGTTTGTTACGGATCAAATAATATCCAAAAGATTAAATAAAAAAAAAAAAAAAAAAAAAGCGAATTTTCATATCTGAATCAACGCGTCTCATTTATTTCTCCAGCATAAGTTTGGTTAAGCATCAAACATTTAGAGATACACTCGATGCTGTATTTTATAAACTAAAATGCTATTTAATCCTCCAATTATCATTATGGAACCTGGTGGCCGAGTGGCTAGAGCTCTGGCGCTCCTGGCGATGCCATGTATGTTTGTAGTGGTTCGGAATCCACTTTAAACTGTAGGTGCCAGTCTAGGTAATCTACCTGGTCTCTAATTAATAATCAATCTACTTATCTAGATAATCTGCATGGTGTCTAATCCTCTAATATCTCTCTAGCTGGTATCTAATCTACCTGATCCCAATAATATGACTGTAAAACATAGTGCTGACAACCCTATCCTGTAAAAGGAAATATATCCTGCCTCGAATCTGTAGGCAGATGGCCTTGGCCCATCATGGGGTTGTTGAGATAATGAAGAAGAATTCTCTCATTCAAATGATCATTAATTTTATATGAAATTCATCTATTGAAATATAAAATAATATATAAATTTATAATTAAATTATTATTAATGTTAAAAGGATTATGTCGATATATGATATTTTTGCAACTTCTTTATAATATTGATGAGTAACATCAAAGATGCTGTATTGTTTTTTGAGATTTAATTGATTTGTCAGATTGGTGGCTCTACGGTCATTTTTTACACATTTCGGGCTAATTACACAGAGACCTACAGTTTAACGTGGATTCCGAGCCACTAACAAACGCCCATGTCCCCGCCAGGTATCTAACCTGAAACTTATGGTGCCAAAAGCCTAATTTCTATAGATAAAACTGCTCTTTTTAAAAAAATCTATCAAAAATCCATACTAATTAATCCACCGAGGCGATTATATAAAAGCCCCAAATTCGTTTCTTTGCGTCTTCTTTATTCCATTAAGAACAATACATTTTCAACTAAAACTTTTAAAATTCAATTGTTTGTCTGGTGCTTAAATATTCACAGTAAAATTTAAAATGTCGATTTTCCTCTAGAAACCAAAACTTTGTGACTGGAGGTCTTTCTAAACAAGACTTTTAATGAGAGTTCTTTCCAAGATTAAAGAGAGTTCTCCAATCAATCAACATTAAGAGCGCAAATGTCGGATGCTTATCTCAAAAGCTCATTACTAAATGCTGTAAACATCATCCCGATAATCAAAAGTTGTATACAATAACCTTTAAACTAACCATCTGATGTCAAATGATGTGTCAGGCTGGTGAATACAATTAATGAGGGTTAAAAGTTCAAATAGAGTTAATAAATCAAAGTACGACATTAATTCGGGAGTTGAATATCATGCTGAGGGGGTTAAAATCTTGCTACAAAATCTTATACTAGGCTATCCTTTTCCTAAAATTAAATGAATTATCTGACATTGAATATTTATTAATTTGGACATCTTAACTATTTAATTATGGAAAAGATTTTATCACTCGTTAATAAGAATTTATGCTCAGTAGTTCTGAAATCAATGATGAATGATTAGCAATATAGAATTTGGTTAAGTTATGTATATAAATGTATAAAATTTATGCATTGAAGGGTTTATATACATAAGCGTTATTTCACGTCAATATACAGAATTTTTACACTGTATTACCGCGCTTCCTCCTACGTACTGCAAGAGCGGCCCCTGTGGTGCTTTAGGAGAAAGGTCAGTAGGCCTCCAGACTTTCACCGGAGAGGAAGCACAGCGCAACCGGCGCTGCCGCTGAGAAACATTTAGTTTATAATCTCTCATCCTGGGAGTAAATATATTCAACGCAACCCTGCGTAATAGTTGGCTATTATTATTTTAATCAGTGTTTTTAATAGGTAACATTTACAATCTTAATAGCGGCATAATTCTCAAAAAGGAAGGGAACAAAGCAAAACCTATTTTAAAAATAGCTACTTGAAATAAAATAAAACCATTATTTTTTAATAATAACTCTGGCTTAATCAAACGCTTAATCCTATTTACAAAAATAAAATTCCAAATTTAAAAAAAAAAAAAAAATGACACACAGAAAAGCTTATTAAACCTGTATACCAAGAGACAAATTAATGACAGCCTTTCAACAAATATATGGAATACAAATGAGCGTGTTATTAGTTCAAATACCAAAATTAACAACCAATATCCAATTCCTAAAAATTGATACTACTGTAACAAAAATCTAAGTTACTGAAAAGAGAAAACATCGATTCTCTTTCAAAAAAAAGTCACTCACAGATGTGCAACTATGCCTCAAAGTATAAATAACGTCACTGACAATGTCAACTGTACTAAGTTCAGATTTTATATATATACTACTGCGCCCAAAAAGTAAGACCATTTATTTTTTTCTTCCAAATTTATTTCATCGCCTTCAAAATAATCCCCTCCGACACAATGCACTCATGCCATCTTTGTTTCCCAATCCTCAATGCATGCTGAAAAGTCATCGGCAGGGATGGCCTTCAAAGCGCGCGCCGTTGAATCTCTTCAATCGACTCAAAACGGTGTCCCCGGAGTGGTCTTGAGTTTAGGGAATAGCCAGATTTCGCACGATGTGAATAAGGTGGTTGTGGAACGATATGAGTTTCATATTTGGTGAAAAATTACGAAGAATCAATGCATTGTGAGTTGACGCATTCACTGTTTTCGGTACCAATCGAGATTTGACGCGTTTGACCGATCCTTTTGAAATTCCAACATCATCAGCAAGGTCTCTAATTGTAAATCAGCGGTTTGCAAGCACCAAATCTTTAATTTTTTAAGCGAGCTTCGTCGGTTGATGTTGAGGGTCGACCAGAGGGCTCTTCGTCTTCAACGCGTTCTCTGTCTTTGAACTGTTTACACCACTACTAAACATTTCTTTCCGATATAGGAATGCCACCGAATGCCTTTTGCAACATTCTATACGTTTCCGCAAACAAAATCGAATGCAAGTTCTTTGCTCAACTAATTCAGACATTTCAAAAATCGCCGGAATCACTTTTTAGCGTCTCACAAGCGTAACTCAAACACTAATGAATATTTGACGTCATATTTCATACAGATATCGGCAACTTAAACAAGTAATATAAAAAATATTTTTAAAGTCAATTTCTATTTTTTCACACTATATTGCAGAAAGAAAGTCCTTTATAAATAATTTTCATTCATTTTTTAAGTTTCCTAATTTTCATTTTGATTTATTTTTTCTACACGCTTCGCCACTGACGGTATTTTTCCTAAATTGATATCCTGCTAAATATCTCAAATATCTAAATATCACATTTGGGAGAAATTTTTTTTTTCTCCCAAATAAAACTAAAATTAATTAATTAAAGTTGAAATTTTCCTCTTTCATCTGGCGCCATCTCTTGGTAGATACGTGCAACTTAAATCTACAAAAATATAATTAATTAATTACTATTTGAAAAAAAGTGTATTAACATTCAGTGTCATCCACTACAAGCTCAAAAAAATGTATTTGAACTTGAGTGGATGAATAAAAAGTATTTTATGAACGACTGAAAATTTGAACAAGATATATATAGGGAAAGTGTGAGCTAAAAGAAGGAATTGAAGAAAAACAATTGAAATTCCATAAGCCCCGGGAATTTTAAATTGAAATTGGTCGTACTCTTTGGACACAGCGGAATTTATAGATACACAGTAGTACTTACTTCCAGAGGAGAAAGGAAGTGACCAGGACGGCCACCAGGACGACGGAGGAGCAGACGGCGATGATGGGCAGGGAGGGGAAGGCGGTCTGCGTGAATTCCGCCCCCACGGGCTCCATCTGGCAGAAGTGGAGGTCGGAGGCGGCCGCCCCTTCGCCCCTGCACAGGGCCGAGGAAGGGGGCGCCGGGGTGGGGGGATGAGGAAGCGAGGGGGCGGCGGAGGGGGCAGTCGCACCCTCGGCGGAGTCGGCAAGGCTCAACTCCTCGTCCCCATCGGTTCCGGCTAGCATCGCTGGGTGACCTCTGCAACACACAAAAAAAAAAGCACACAGTTAATTAATTTGCAATAAAAAATAAAATATTTAAACAAAATTATTTTACCACAAGATTCAGTTTTGGCACAAATTTACATTACATTATATTATATTATATCTGCACTCGGTACGACAGGTTTCGGGTTCGACTCCCGAGGGTGCCATGAATGGTTTGGTTTGTCGCTCTTACGGTCATTTTGTGCACACGAGTGCTAAACAGACCGGAATCTACTGTTTAAAGGGGATTACGAACCATTCTGCCATCAGGATTCGAACCTGAAGCCTACGGAACCAAAGACCGGAGCGCTAGCCACTTGGCAACCAGGCCGCGTGCCATGGATGTTTGTAATGGTTCGAAATCCACTTTAAACAGTAGGTTCCGGTCTAATAGGATCGTAGAGCGTTGTGGGAGGGGGGTAGTGTTACTCACGTCCATAGCATATCTTCAAGCTACATGTGCCCTCAGGTAGTGCTAAGAGTAGTGCATAAAGATTAATTGTCTCTGTATTGCCAGCTGTAATAAAACAGCAACAATAATATTTATTAATTTTTATCAATTTGTAGTTCTGAATAAGTCTAAAGAAACGAATACCATTATCATTACAGAAAAATTAAAAAAGAAAGGTCAATAAAAAAATTTAGCGTATTCTACATATAATATAACGCTTTAGAGAGTAGTTACTTTGTTAAAAAAAAAAAAAAAAATTATTACTGCCTGTCAATATTAATAAATTACAGAAAAAAATCATCAATATTTGCAATTACATATTACAGCTACATTTGCCATAGTTCTTTTAAGGCAAAATTTTGCCATAAGGTCTCATACTTTAAGATCACAGTCAAAAAATACATTACAAAGGCGAAAGTAGAAACTAATACAACAAAATCTATATTTCTAAATAATGCTATAATTCTTAATTTCGGCAACAGGGCAACAAATCGACATGGTTCTATCCAATTTTAGTTCACCAGTTTTCTTTTTATGTTAAATATTAATCCCAATTACAAAAATTACTGTATAAAAATTAAACCAGAAAATTGGATATGCTTAATGATTTAGAATATGTTCACTGAATACGAGACATCACACAAATAATCGAGTTTCACTGTTGTTTTGAACATAAAAACAATACTGAGAGAGAGAAAAAAAAAAAAATGCTATGATTAAACTCATTTTTTGTTTGAAAAGATAATGTAGCCGAAAAGTCATTAGGAAAATAAAGCTCTACGTAAAATGACGAGTTTCTTGCCCCTGTAAAATCGTTTTTCTGGCATACCGAGCATTACTGCGGGAAAGTAAACATTCATGTTCCACTAAAAATAGCTTAAAAGAATAGTTATAAATTAACGTGCGATGTTAAACAAAGCAGACTTGGCAATCTTCCTAAACTTTCCTGTTAGCCGAGGCTTTGAACTGATGCCAATTATTTTAAACGCGTAATTGAAATAATAAATCGGGATGAAATATTTTTACACACTAGAGAATAAATTAGTAGCCTATAAATAATAGCCAATTTATTACGGTGCGCTCTTTTTTTTTTGTAAAGGCATTTAATTAAAATTTTATATCTGCAAGAATTTTGTTTATTTCTTTGCAGAAAAAAATGTATATTATAGATATAAAATGTGCCAAAGTTCATATTGCTATTATTTTTAAATTATTTGAATAACAATATACATGAATTACAAATTGTGCTAGTAAGAATAATTTTTATCAACTTAATATATATATATTTTTTGGAAAATTAGATATACTGATGTGAAATAAATTTTTTTGAACATATTTCTCCACATTTCTAATTCACCTATTCCCTTTCTATTTCGCCAGTTTAATTTACAAAAATATTTCTTAATAAGTTCTATACACATATATAAAAACAACACATAAATTTGCGAAGTAACTTTAAAATAGTAATAATGGATTGTTTTATTTTTAATGTTATTTCAGTCTTAGATCATTTAAGGTACAACTTATGTCGTAAGTTACTGATTTTACAACTTATCTTAATTTATATTTTATGCCAAGTTATTAGTGATTCAAACATCAACATAAAACGACAGATGCACGTGATTTGGGCACTATAACAAGACGTTACCAAAATTCCGATATGCAAAAACATTTGACATATACGATTCTAACGATAATTCAGCATAATAAATTTTTCAAGTAGAATGCAATATTAATGTCAAAGAAAACGATGAGCACATACACAGTCAACCAAACATGCAGTTAATGTGTTCCAGTATCAACATTAAAGAAAACATTAAGTACACATGATCCTGGATCAATGAATATCAATATTAAGTGAATAGGTGTTATCACGAGTAAATTTGGTCATCACAAGTATAACCAGTGGTGGCTACACGTATTTATTCAAGAAAGAAACAGATTACGTAGTACCGGTCAACGACACAAATATCTCGAATAGCCCAAAATTATGTCAAAGAATACTTAACCGATAACATTCCAGAAATTTTATTCAACTGATTTAATACACGACATTACATTATGATTGAATTGATATCTAAATTTATCACTCATGGCCTAGCATCATTAGATCTTATAGAAACAAATTATTCTATACAAATATCGTACTTTTACAAACTATATGAGTACATAGTAAATTTAAGGTAATTATGATTGTGGAAAGCATGTAGTAAAAATGCATCTTTACTATTAAAATGTAAAAAGATAAACATTACAAACCATCAAACCCCATCTACCGTTACCCAAACAAATTTCGTACTTCTACAAATTACACGAAAAATTGACATAATCATGATTTTGGAAAGCCTCTAGTAAAAACTCTAAAAATTACTATTAAAATGCATATATTTACTATTACAATATAATGAAAAGATGAACAAAACAAACGACCTTCAAACTCCATCTTTCGTCCCCCAAATAAATATTTCTCCTCAATTTTTACCCAAACAAATATCGTTACCCAACTAAACTCTTACAAATTACACGAATACATAGTAAATTAAGCTTATAATTTTGGAAAGATCTAGTAAAAGCTGAAAAATTACTATTAAAATGTAACAACTTTACTATTAAAATATAAAGAAAAGATGAACATCACAAACCATTTTCAAACTCCATCTTCCATTACCCAAACAAATTCTTGATAGTTACCCTCAATTTTTACCCAAACAAACTCTTACAAATTACACGAGTACGTAGTAAATTGAGGGTAATTATGATTGTGAAAAACATGTAGTAAAAATGTAACATCTTTACTATTAAAGTGTAACAAAAAGATGAACAACCCAAACCACCTTCAATCTCCATCTTCCGTCACCCAAACATTACTCAACGTCCAGCATGGCCAACCACAACCGGTGACCGTCTTCTCCGCCCTTCCTCACCACCACCCCCAAAACGACTAATGACTAGGGCTTGCTTCGCTAATTCCACTAATTAGCTATTTATCCATTGATGACCATACCGTTCATCATCAAACATCCACTGTCAACCTCCCCCAACCTCATCTTCAGCCCCCACCCCCACTCTGCAGAACCAGTGTACACTAATTAAACAAGCGTGGAAAGCGACCACCGGACCAATGGATTAAGCTTGCGGACGGATTAAAACTGGGGTAGTGGTCATCATCGATTTACGCTTTGTTAGTTTCATTTCCATAATTACGATCCAAAAGGAAATTTTCTGTCTTAATTATACGGGTTGGTGGCCGCGAGATGAGGAAATGGGGAATTTATGGATAATTGTTGGCGAGATAGCTTGGGGGAAGGGGGGGGCAGCAGATTGTAAGATGATGGGGAGTGTAAAATGTGTTGAGAACTTTTCAATGGAGTTTCAGGATGGAAAGTAATTAAGAAAAGTAATTACCACCAAGAAGCGAGAAAGGCAAAATGATTAAAAGTGTAAAACTTTTATATTTGGAAATTAGATTGTTTAGGTTATTATGTAGATTATTTTTTATATATATAAAGACTTTCACTTGAAGTATTTTGAAACTGATGCTTGCTTAAATACCATGCTTTGGCTCCTTCATTCTCATTTAATAATACTTGGCTAAAAAGAAGAAAAAAATGCCTTCGAAATCATAGTAATCTTGCACCAAATTATTATTATTTTTTTTTTTTTACTTGACGTCAAAAGTGTATATCAACATAAGTATTAAAAAATATTTTTCATTAACACCGTAAGTTAAACACATGCATATTTTTATTTAAAAGTACCATATTTCTTTTATCCCGCATATTTTTTTCATGATATTTAAAATGTATTTCAGCACTTTTCTTGCATAATAGTTTTAGGCTGCTTGATAGCCAATTCTAAATCTTTGGCATGTGGTACAACAAGCATCATGTTCTAATCCTGGCGGTAGCATGGATGTTTGTTAGCGATTCGAAATCCACGTTAAATTGAATGTCACGGTCTAATAAGCCTAAAGTTTACGAAATGACCATACAGTGACAAACCAAACTTTAATTCTCATTTAATAATAATCGTTAAAAGAAGGGGGGGCCCTCGAAAACATAACGACTTATCTTGCCCCAAATTATTTTTTTAGTGGAAGTCAAAATTGTACCTCCTCAACATAAGTATTTAAATAAAAATATTTTTTTATTTAAAGCATATTTTTATTTAAATAATACCATACTCCTTCATCCGCATATTCTTTTCATGATATGCAAGAAAGCGCTGAAATATATATTTAATAACAGTTCTAGGCAATTTGATGGCCAATTGGATAGAATTCTGGCGGTAGCATGCATGTTTATTAGTGATTCGAAATCCTCGTTAAAATGTAGATACCGGTCTAATTAACCAAAGTGTGAAAAACTAATCGTAGTGTGACAAACCAAATAGTTTTATTTATATGAATATATTTGAAACCATGGTAAAATGGATTCGAATTTGAATTCTGCTAGTTAATTCTCAGTTATATATAAGTTTTTAAAAGTCAAGACCAAAAATACAGTGCAATAATGTTATTTGATTTTTATTTATAAGCATTTCTGATAAGTAGATGAAAATTTTATGCATATATTTTTCCGAAATCAATTCCAGAAATTTCTCTCCCGATATAAGAGTGTACAAGCTCAAGCTCTCTGCAAGTATATGCGACATAGTGAAAATTCTATTTTCGTATTTCAATTATTTTTATTGGAATTTTAAAAAGAAAGTTCTTTACTTGAAAAAAATATTAAATATATTGTCAATAATTCTACATTCAATATTTGCTTTATACTTTTAATACTTTTTGCTCACTGGCTCTACAGTCCATGTTGGACCATGGCCGTCTGCTACTGACAGATTACGAAACAGAAGATGGTTTTCTTTTTAAGGGGATGAGTATGTCTACAGTCATTTTAGACCGGGACTACGGTTTAAAGTGGATTCCGAAATACTACAGGCATCCATGGTACCACCAAGTCTCGAACCAGAAGGTTTGTTTTGTCACTCCACGATCATATTTTGCACATTTTAGGCTAATTAGACTGGGACTTACAGTTTAACGTGTATTCCGAACCAGTAATAAAACATCCCCTGTCACTACAAAGATTCGAACCTGAAGCCTGTGGTAGTAAAGGCCAGAACGATAGACAACTGGTCATCAGGCCACAGTCGAACACGAAGCCTGAGTCACCATGCGCTACAGCGCTAGTAATTCGGACTCTTATATTTTTAACAGGTATTATTAAGTAAATAGTTCTCAAAACTATTAAGTCCAATTGTTGCCCAAGTATTGAAATCATGCAAATATTTCTCTTTTGTTTTACATGCGGATCCGATGTCAAATATTTTTCGCTGAAGGCATATAATTGGTCGTGATGTCGGCACGGGTGTATAAATTGATATGTAAATCAAGCATTGTTAGCTAGTTGATGGGCTTCTGGTTGCAGGTAATATCGTTTGATCATAAATAAGTTAAAACCAAAAGTGTGGTTTTTGTAAAGTGTTACTTTTTCACCTTTATGTATAATAAAATTCACTTTCTTAAATTAATTTAAAATGTAGCGATTATTGCTTCCGCTATACTCTACACCGCGGCATTTGGCAAAAATTTTCCGACACCAATCACTAAAACATTTAGACTCAAACACAAACTTCATCATTTTTTCGGTGTGCTTTTTAATACTGCAGTATTGTAATTTACGACAGATAAAAAAAAATAAATAAATAAACGAAACGGAATCATTATTTACTCTGCAATTTTTGTCCCGCAGAGGAAGACCACTTGAGGGAGCATTTACCTCGCGTCCACCATTTACTCTTTAAATGCTCTTCTTCTTGGAAGATCTGGGCATCGATAAAGACCGGGTTCCTACCTATCTATTTCGGAATGGAATGAGGAGGGATCTTGATTTGCGGTGTTTTTCGGCAACATTGTAGCAGCAGAGTCTTATCGAGAACCGGTTCGGGGCGGAAAAAGTCAAGTTCGAGCCATACCGACAGAGCGTCCAGTTCGTGCTTTTCCACAAAAAGGTTTTCTTCCAGCCTCTTTCTTGCTCGTATCTCATCCATATGCAAGAGATACGCACAAAAAGAAACCCATTTAGTGTGTGTTTACGGAAGGGAAGCAAAGTTCAGTGACATCAAGAGCGGTGGCCAAGAGGTGACTAAAACGCGGATTGAAACTAATTATCCGAGAAATACTCGCTGTATGTATCCAGGATGATGGAGTTTGGTTGGGAAAAAAGAAGCAATTTATCATTTTTGAGCTGTTTTCACCAGTAAGATTCTATGACCTTTGGTGCAATAAGGGGGAAAAAATAGCGTAATATTTACATTAACACGCAATTAAACTTTTGAAAAGTATCTATTATGCTCAATTATGTTATAAAATTATTGTTAACAATGGCCTTTGTGAAATAAGAAAAAGAAATGACATAATATTTACATAAACACACAATTAAACTTTTGAAAAATATTTATTATGTTATCAAAATTTTTTATTATTATGTTAACGATCCTATGACCTTCATGCAATAAGAAAGAAAAAAAATGGCGCAATATTTACGTTAACACACAATTAAACTTTTGAAAAATATCAATTATATTATTAAAAATTTATTGATTATGTTGACAACCTTATGAATACGTGCAATAATGTACATCGAACTGTGATTTATTATAATCATTCATAAATGTTTTTATTTTATTTATATTTCTATTATTTTATTTATTTTTCCTAAGTTGATTAAAACAAAACCATCTATGTTAATATTAATTATTATGATTCACATTAAAATCAACATTTGCATTTTATCATGATAATAAGCAGATAAAAGTTTATGGGAAACGCAAAGTAGAGATGGTAACTATTTTTTCCTAAGTTGATTAAAACAAAATCAATGTACGTTAAAATTAATTTATATTACTTTATTACAGTGGACTATTATAATGATTCACACTAAAACCAGCTTTTTGCATTTTATCGTGATAATGAGCAGACAAAAGTTTATAGAAAACGCAAAATGCATAGGGTCCTAAGTTGATTAAAATAAAACAAAACAAAAAAATCTGTACTAAAATTGTTAAGAAATGTTAAATGATCTGGCGAGTTTTATTACTAATTATAATTCCTACTGAAACACGTGCAATTAGTTAATATATCCATTTAAGTGTCAAAATCAGGTTTTCCGTTAGAGTATAGATTTATTAAAATTAGACATGCATGCGATACATTAATTTCATTCAATATAAGTATCGATGTTAACATTTTTTCTAATGACAAAATTTGATATTATAATACAGGAAACACTATTAATATCAGATGACCTGAAATTGTTCGAAATGTCTCCTTTCAACTAACTAAAAATGTTTTATAAAAGACATAAAAAATATTTGTACTTTTTGGAAAAAAAAAAAATTATTATTAAAATTTCAGGAAAAAATTAATTATAATCAATTTGACATTGATGCATATTATCGTACATAATTAATTGGAAATTAACTCGCTCTCTCCGTCAAAGAAAAAACACAATTTTTACAGGAACCATTTCACTTGAAAAGAAATTACACAGGACAAATGATATCTTGAGTGATTGATGAACGATACATACTTGCGGACACGGTATAATGGACAGCGACACGCTCGTGCAAAATCTTACAAATGAGTAAAATAAATGGTTATTCAAATATCTTACGATTGTTTTTAAACCCTTTTTTTTTTTTTTTTTTTTTCTTTATAAACGCACGTTATTTTAAATTCAAAGTGTGTTTTCTGAAAAATTCGAACTCATTGCAAACAGTTTTAGGAAAATTTTATTTTAAATTCAAAATGACAACAGTTGGTGAAAAAGACAAATTTTAATACACATTTATCAATGAAATACTGCAAATTATTTTATATCACATTGAACTTACAATAAAAGAAAATTTAAGCTCCCATTTTTCTCTGTCGTAAACAACGGCGTCAAAATTTGAACTGAAGAAAATTTTGTGAAAATTAATCATTG
Source organism: Caerostris extrusa (assembly GCA_021605095.1). NCBI lineage: Eukaryota > Metazoa > Arthropoda > Arachnida > Araneae > Araneidae > Caerostris > Caerostris extrusa. The sequence continues at coordinate 62,264 of BPLR01008494.1, read as the reverse complement.
CACTTATGTGATAATCCCCCCACCCCTTAAAAATTTTACTAGTTAATTAGTTAAAATTTAGTTTTCTGTATGAAATTTTGAACATTTTCTTTCACATCTTCCTTTTTAATGAGCTTGACAAGTTCTCAAAATACCGAATAAGTTAAGACAAAAACTCATTAAAAATCCCAATATTGTTTGATGAATTCCGGGTAGTTCCATAAGCATAATAAAGAATTCAACACTTGAGAAAATTTAATATCTATTTTCAAGTTTTAAAAATTCATGAATCAATTCAATAATATTAAAGATGCTAGTTCAATATTATTAGAGATTTTCATGCCCGGCCAGTAGCAACGTGCGTCGCTGGTGAACATTAGGGCACAGGCTCAATCCGCTGATGGCATTGTTGTAGACACTATTTCAAAAATAAATTAATAGTTTTAAAAAAACTAAACAACACGCTTTTAGAGTTAATCAAACTTAAAAGTAAAAAATAATTGTTAACATAAGAATAAAATGACTGACGAGAAAATGAATGTCACTGTTCTAAAAGCGTGGCGTGCTCGATATGAATCGTTATAATTTTCACTAGCTTCATTTCGAAATGCAGAGTTAGTTTTAAATGTCATACAAAGCAACCCACGCTTTTAGAACAGTGACATTCATTTTCTCGTTAGTCATTTTATTCTTATGTTAACAATTATTTTTTACTTTTTAGTTTGATTAACTCTAAAAACGTGTTTTTTTAAAGTTTTTTTTTAAACTATTAATTTATTTTTTACTTTTTAGTTTGATTAACTCTAAAAGCATGTTTTTAAACTATAATATTTAAATGAGGTCCCGGTACGGAGACCCGGTTCTTACAATAATTTAATTGTGAGTAAAACAAAAAGCTAAATGCGAATAGGTCGAGCCAGCCAGGATTCGAACAGGGAATCTCCTAATCAGGCGCGTTGTGCCGCTGTCCCACGTAGGTTTAAATATCTGAAAGATGCCTGGAAATGTTTTTGCAGCTTATATTGTGTGTATAAGGAGAAGCAGATCTCAGGGGAAAATTAAGCGCCAATCAAGATGACTTTTCAAAGGCTGTGTGTTTTAATCACTAATCCTGGCTATCCTAATCATTAAACTTAACAAAATATTTTATTGTAGTCGGTCCTTGATAAGTCTACAACGTTTAAATTAAATCGGATCGCTTAAAGTAGGGCAAAATCGAGCTAAAAGAGTCTCAGTTACATGCATACAAACAAACATACAGGTGAAACTAATAAAAGCGTATTAACAAGGAGCATTGATGGCGTTCGTGCGTTCCAGCGTCTTGCCTCGTGAGTCAGCCTACTTGGTGGGAATTTTTGCTGTTTTTTTTTTTCTAACGATGCGCAAATACGGGGTAGTTCCCCTAAAAGTTCTACCGGAAATCAATGCGACCTTTTTTTCAGCAACGAGGAGCAAAGTCGGACTTCTATCCATGGGTGCTCCATGACAACAGAAAGTGCCTCCCTTTCCCTCAACCATAAGTAGACTGATTAGTCATAGGTTATCCGTCCCGCGCTGCCGGAACTGAAGGTTAGACACAACAAAAACTCATATTTTAAAAACTCATATTTTAAAACCCCAATAACATTTCAGGAATTCCAGATAAATCCATAAACACAATGATGAGTACAACACTTGAAAATTCATTATCTATTTTCAGATTTCAAATTCATGTACCAAATCAATAGTTTTAAAGATATTAGTTCAATATTATTGGGGCCTGGTGGGCGAGTGACTAGCTCTCCTGCACTCGGTGCCACATGTTTTGGGTTCCAAACCCGGCGGTGCTATGAATGTTTGCGATGGTTCGGAATCCACTCAAAGTTGCAGGTCCTGGTCTAAATAACAGTTGTGCGCAGAGCTGACATCCCGTAAAAGGAACCATCTCATGTCTTGAAATTAGCCAGTAGACAGATGGCCTTGGCGCATGATGGTGTTCCGCCAATGAAGTTCAATATTATTAAAAATTTCCATAAAATAATCACATATATTTCTGGAGGTATTGTATAAAATCAAGTATTATTGTACTTAATATAATCCAAACATACAAATTCGACTACTATAAGCTAAAAAATAAACTAAAGTCTAACGCAATACATGTAAAGAACTGATAATTCTGATACCATTAAATTAGTGAAAAACATTATTTAACAGCACTTAACAATTCTAATCATCACAGAGTGACATGATCTTTAATTGAAACGCTCTTATCACCGCTACACATTAGGCTACTTAAAAATTCCTATTCAATTCGCATGCGCGAGCAGCAAAACTCTCTACTTCATTACTCAAATGGATTCTTGCATTCATCAAATACGCTTTAACAAATAAAAGTAGTAGCGTCTTTTTTATTTTTATTCTATCACTTTATTTATACTTTTCCGACGTTTTTGTTAACCACTTTTCTGGCCGTTAACAGAAAAAGAGGAGGTGACTCGTGTATAAAAAAAGTACACATAAATATATTGCACGAGATTTCAATTGGCCGTGTCGTTCCTTGTAGAACGAGATTGCGATTAATATTAAATTAAAGTTGGTCAGGAATCTTCCATTTCCTCACTGTGCCAGAATTAATATTTGATTCGCTCCTGCTCTCAGGCCATGTGCATGCATCGAGGATTGTGGAGCTTTTTAATTATTCACAGTTTATTCCCTTCTTTTCCGTTTAAAATAGAGATTTTCTCTTCGGGAAAGCGCCACCTATCGAAAGAGATGTGCAAAACTGGAATGGCTGAATTCTTGATTTTTACTAGAAAGCACTAGGAAACGCATTGAAAGTTGAAGATGCTTTTCATGAAAACAGCTCGAAATTTTGCTTGCTATTTATTTAAATAAATTAACATTCTGCTATCAAAAGTGCCGCTACATTTAGTACTCAAAATATATATTTCTTTGTTTTGCATCTGACATAATTGAGTAAATTTAATTCGTAATAAAAAAAATATATATTTAATCGCTATTTGTCTGATGTCGCTTTAACATAGAGCCGGTGTAATTTAAAAATATGTTTATATATCATATTATAAACAATTAAAACGCGGTCGCAAGTTTTATAAATTGAAATGGAATGAAGGACACTCTCTAAGCTTTAGCGGTCTGAAAAAATGCATTAAAAACATACAATCAAAAATATAACGAAATTTTCCCTTCATAATTAGATGCTTTCAAATTTATTATTTATACATGCATGTATTATTACGTGTATATATATGTATATATAAGAAATGGTCAGTCGCCCTTGAGAGAAAAAGTACAGTACAACCTCAGCTCCCGCTGAGCAACATTTAGTTTATAGTCTCTTATCCCAAGAAGAAATATATTTAACGCAACTCTGCGTATTAGTTAGCCTACAGCCTCTCATACGGAGAGGAAGTATATTTCGCGCACCCAGCGTGTAGCTGAATACCGGTTTTCAGCTTAGAAGTGTAATCTTTCAAGAATCTATAATTATCTGTCTTGAAATGTGTTTAATATTGTCTCTAATTGTATGTGTGCGGTGTTTTTGCATCTGTCAACAAAGCTGTGAGTTCTCCAAACCTCCTATGCCTCAAGTATTTCAACCCAACCACGCCCAGTTGCAATATATATGTATACATGCTTTATTATTTGGTATTTAATTAATTCTAAGTTTAGATTTTGTATTTGTAATGGAAGTAATAATGGTATTCTAATCCAAACTTCTGGCATTCTTCGCTAAATATTTGCAATTTAAAAAAAAAAATCACTACTAAACACTTTGAATTAAGATAGCAAAATCCATTCCAACAGAACAAAGATTTAACTGTAAGGAAATAATATCTTCATTATCTTCATACGCATACCTTTGTGAGTCAAATAGCAATATTAGATGCACCATTTAATTAAAAGATTCCCCCAAAGAGCGATTTAGCGCCAAATCTTGCAGCACAACATCCACAACAATGGACTAACCGGCCATGGACCGACAATCCATCGCTCAGCAAGTGCATGGCATAGGAGATAGAGGCAGATGGTTGATTCGGATATGGTGGTCATTTACTCTGGGCATCGCGGAAGTGGAGGATAGCCCATCGTAATGCGAGGTGGGGGGTCGGCCAGACCGAATTTCCAGCCATTTCCTCCCTCCCCCAGAATGGATTACACTTCCCTGGTCGACCCACAGATAAAGGGTTGTTGTCAATCACGCCAACGGAGACCGCAGATAAGCGATTCCGCGGAATAATTGGACGATTATACTGAAACTATGCAGATTGGGGTGGAAGATACTCGGTGGTAAACACATAATAAAAAAAAAGGAGGATTGTGTTGAAACTTGTAGAAGCTAATTTTTTTTTTTTTTTTTTTTTTCTGTCAAGGCGTGATGAAGTCGTTTGCGTTATGATACATGTGTATGGAATTTAAATAAACGCAGGCCCCGAGAATGATTGACACCCACTTTTTAAAAAATGAGTTAGATATGATCTGTTCATTCAGAATGAAGCTAGCACGTTTTTTAACGTCTCTATACAGGATAAATATCAGATTATTGTGTAGAATAAATGGTGACAAAAAAATTCACTAATTCACAATATAAATATAAAAGGCATGAAAGGTATTTCAATTTAAAAAAAATACTGATTTGAAATGATTTCGAGTTAATTTATATTCGTATGCAGAAATATGTCCAATTCCTATTGCAAATATTCTTATTCTCCAATTATCCACTAAGAAATATTAACAAAAAGGCCTGGTAATGATTTTTTTTTCCCCCAAGTTCAGATGTTCTATATCCCCCCCTCCTTTTCCAAAAAAATCATTTTTTTAGAATTATTTCATAAATTCAGCAGAACAGAAATAAAAATTATTTTCAAAAACATTTGTAGAAGACGAATATATATATATATATATATATTATTCTTGAATTCTTCATAATATAATAAAAAATATAAGTATGTAAGACATACCATTTAAAAAAAAAAACAAAAAAAAAAAAAAGTAATCACGTCAATTTTGAATAAAGTCACTGCTTGAAAAGATTATATATTTATTTACTTAAAAAAAAAAAAAAAATATATATATATATATATATATATATATATATATATATATATATATATATTGTCATGATTAAATGAAAAATGGCTAAACTAAGATTCACTGTAAGTCTAAATATGACCTTGACAAAAAACATATAGCGATATCGATTTTTATTTCTTTCTATTCTTTCATTTTAATGTTACATCGCATTCAATGTCAAAAGGAAAACTAGAAAAAAGAATAACAAATACCATAAAAAAATATCAACATTATTTCATCCAATAGAGCGAGATTATTTCCAGGGAACGAAGAGAAATCTGACGATTTATCTCTTGGAAAAGATTTTCGCCTAGGATACGTTTGTTGTGAGCGTGGGGGAAGAGTTGGCAGGGGGAGCATTGAAGAAGGCGGGAATTGTGCTGTCAGTTCGACAACCAACCGTATAGCCGGGGCAGTCGCACAGACCTCCATGTCATCGCCTTGACATGCCATGAACTTCTGGTTTTCCAATATGTGGGTTTCACTAGAGGTGAAATGTTGCCGGACTCTTTATTCAGGAGAAAGGGGATGGATTTCCTGCTCTCTCTCCGAAAAGCCGCAGGGAAAGATATTTAAAAATGCTGTCGTTTAATGTCAAAATATGGGGCCACTGACAGAAAGTTGCAACAATGTTCCAAGTTTAAAAGAGGAAAAACAATTTATAGATGGTGCAATTCTGTATGCATAAGATGTATTGAAGTTTTCTTTATTCGAATCAAATATTTTTATATCATAAAGAAATATTTCTTCTATATTTCAATACAGAGAATGCATACATCTTGATACTAAGAAATAAAATTTTGCAGTTTTTGCAAATTTGCTTACACAATACATGCAATTTTAAGGCACTACTTCTTTATACAATAATTTTAATTTTAATTTTGAAATGGGAATTTAAAAAAAAAAAAAAAATTTTTTAACAAGCTACAATTGTAGTCTATTGATTTGGTTTGTCACTATACAGTCAATTTTTGCACACTTTAAGGTTATTAGATCAGGACCTACAGGTGATGTCAAAATATGGGGGAACTGACAACAAATTACAACAATGTTCCAAGTTTAAAAGAGAAAAACAATTTATAGATGGTGCAACTCTCTGTAAGCATAAGATGTTCTGAAGTTTTTTTTTTATTTGATTCAAATATTTTTTTTTTTATTTCATAAAGCAACAGTTCATCTATATTTTGATACTTGACACTAAGAAATAAATTTTGTATTAAAAAATGTGTAATTTTTGCAAATTTGCTTGCACAATACATGCAATTTTACGCGACTACTTCCTTATACGATGCTTCTAATTTTAATTTCGAAACAAAAATTTTATAAAATATCTTTTAACACACTACAGTTTTATTCTATTGACTTAGTTTGTCGCTATGCAGTAATTTTCTGTACACTTTATAGGGTTACAGTGAATGTCAAAATATGAGGCACTGACAACAAGTTACAATGTTCCAAGTTTAAAAAAGAAAAACAATTTAAAGATAATACAAAGTCCGTAAACTTAAGACGTACTGACATTGGAATCAAATATTTTTAATATTATAAAGAAATATTTCATCAATATTTTGATAGTCAATACTAAAAATTAATTTCGTATTAAAAAATGTGTAGTTTTTGCAAATGTGCTTTTACACAATACATGCAATTTTACTGGACTGCTTCCTTACACGATATTTGTAATTATAATTTCGAGACTTTTTAACACGCTACAGTTTTACTTTGTTAATTTGGTTTGTCGCTCTACGGTCACTTTTTGCACACTTTGCGCTAATTAGAACAGAAACTATAGTTAATGCTTTCTTTATTTGATACAAATATTTTTTATATCATAAAGAAATATTTCATTTATATTTTGATAAAGGGTTTATGATATATAGGTTTGGTTTGTCGCTCTACGGTCATTTTATGCACACTTTAGGCAAATTAGACCGGGATTTACAGTTTAACGAGGATTCCGAATGTAAACAAACATCCATGCCAAATCAGTAACTCGAACCTGAAACTCCAAAGTGCAGAGCGCTAGCCATTTGGCCATCAGACCGCTACTCTATTGAGTAATCTATATAACTATCAACACTATAATTTAGTTATTAATCGTAAAATTTTTAAAATAAAGAATTTTAAATTAAAATAATTCGGTACTGGCAAACATCTCGATGCGATCAATCTTACGAAAACTGGAAGTATGTTGGTAACTTTCCAACTCAGTCAGAGACACTATTACCATAATGGACAAAAATCATCGCTCTTCAAGTAAATAACCACACTGAACCGAAATGTTTCGCTGACCGAAGACATGCCGGAGAAACCGGACTAATTCATTGCTTGAAAAATGTATTACTTCTCCATTTGATACATACTTATTCCTTTCCCTTACCATGGCTGGTCGATTAATAATTCAGCACCGCTATCTGATCCATTACGGTGAACTCGATAATCCTCCCAAACCAATGACACAAATCTAAATAAATATTAATGAACATTATTTCTGGCCTTACATCCATCCACCCTACCCTACCCACCACCCCCGTGAGTTCTTGATGTTGATGTAGCAGTAAGCAGAAATTCACCGTTCATCAACATCGGGTGTCGTCTTGGAAAATAATGCTGCTGCAGCCGCATTGATGAATCTTTCAGTCGGTGGTGGGTTTTAAAAAAGAGTATTCATTTCATTTGGTTGAGGGTTTAAAAGGGAAATGCTGTTGAGAGAGAAATGAATTGATATGTTTCGCCATTTGTTAAACATTTCTGTGGAAAGATGCTAGGTATTTTCCATGCCTAATGCTCTGGGATTTTGGAATGGCGTATGTTTGTGGTTTGTTTGAGAATATCGGTACCGTGATAAAATGACGGTGAAATGATTCAATATTTTAGATAGCAATATTTGGAAGAAACTATTGCAGTATACCTTTGGACTAGACTTTTGAAAACTGATGTATAATTGAGTGTTATCTAATAAAATTTAAATTCTATATGCGAATTAATTTTATCATGGAGTGAAATATATTCATGCAAATAAAACTGTTTGGCGTGGTTAGTCGTTCTGCGGACATTTTGTGCACACTTTAGACTAATCAGAAGGGGATATACAGTTTAGTATGGATTCCAAAACACTAACAAACATCTATGCCAAAGCTAGAATTCGAACCTGAAGCACCAAAGGGCACAGCACTAGACAATTGGCCATCCGGCCGGAATTCAATTGAATAATCTATTTAGTTCTTAATCATATTTTTCTTAAAATAATGTTTAAATTAAAATAATTCGGTGCAGGAAAATGTCGCGATGCTATTAATCTTACGAAACTGAAAGTATGTTGCTAACTTTCCAACTCAAGTCAAAAACACTATTACCATAATGGACAAAAATCATCGCTCTTCAAAGTAAATAACCACCCTAAACCGAAATGTTTCGTTGACCGAAGACATGCCGGAGAAACCGGACTAATTCATTGCTTGAAAAATGCATTACTTCTCCATTTGATACATACTTATCCCCCCTTACCATGGCTGGTCGATTAATAATTCAGGACCGCTATCTGATCCATTACGATGAACTCGATAATACCTCCCAAACCAATGACGTACATCTAAATAAATATTAATGAACATTATTTCTGGCCTTCCATTTCACCCCCCCACCACCACCCCCGTGAGTTCTTGATGTTGATGTAGCAGTAGCAGAAATTCACCGTTCATCAACATCGGGTGTCGTCTTGGAAAATAATGCTGCTGTAGCCGCATTGATGAATCTTTCAGTCGGTGGTGGGTTTTAAAAGAGTATTCATTTCATTTGGTTGAGGGTTTAAAGGGAAATGCTGTTGGGAGAGAAATGAATTGATATGTTTCGCCATTTGTTAACATTTCTGTGGAAAAGATGGGAGGTATTTTCCATGCCTAATGCTTTGGGATTTTGGAATGGTACATGTTTGTGGTTGATTGAGAATATCGGTATACCTTAATAAAATGATGGCGAAATGATTCAATATTTTAGATAACACTATTTGGACGAACATAAATGCTAAATCGTTGTAATTTTACATCATTAAAAATAGTATTATTTTTATTATCAAAAATCATTACAGCATTAATAGTTCAATAAATTAGTAAAATAGATAAATACATAAATGTTAGACGATATAAAACATTAGAAAATAATTAAAATTAGTAATATAGATAGATATGATAAGTAGAAGTATGATAATTAAATAGTAATATAAAAATTAGTAAAATGGATATAATAATTAGAAATATGATAATTAATAAAATTGATAGACATATAAATGTTAGATGTTATATAATATTAAAAAATAATTAAAAGTTAGTAATATAGATAGATACAATAAGTAGAAGTATGATAATTATATAATAATACGAAAATTAGTAAAATAGATAAATACATAAATGTTAGACGATATAAAACATTGTAAAAATATAGAAACAAATTCAACAGGTATTGTTAATAACGAAAACTCAATTGTTATTTATTTAAACCTCCTTTTTAATAAACTACATCAAGTGATTTCCAACAACTAACGAATTTAATAGTGTTTAGTTAAATAATTATTATTTAATTATTTATACAATAAGTAAATATTAGTGTACTGTTGCTAAAAATTTGATTAAAAACTGGTAAAAAAAGAAATAATTCAGTTAATTATTTTTGTTAATTCCAGCAACTTCATAATATATCCCATTTTTAAATAAAGAATGCTCAAAAATAATGTTTTATTCAAAAAATAAATAAATTAGAGTGAAAACGTTACAAGCTTCAACTTTTTAAAAAAAAATTTTTTTTTTTAAAATAAATAAATAAAACTTATACACTTACTACTCTCATCCAATGGTTTAGTACACAAAATTGTACAATTTTAATTCAAAATGTAATTATCCCATTACATTTATTATTTTGTTAAAATTTGATGAATATATAAAAAAAATAATTTTCTTTTCAATAATGCTTTTCAACCAAATTAATTGATTAATTTTCTTTTCAACCAAACATATATTTATACTATACTGCATCAAAAAGCATGGATTTGGCATTTTAAAACATTTTCCATTATCTACCTTTATAATTATACAAAAATATATCAAAATATTTCAAAAAGCAAAACATTTTTTTCTGTCGTATTACGTTGAGTATTAAACATTTATCAATTAATTTCAAATCTGAAATATCACTTTTTAATATTAGTTCTAACTTCCAAATTAATTTAGCAAACCACTTTAAAAATGAACTTCAAAATGCAAAATCTTTTAATAATTCCTAACATTTCTCATTACCAAAGTATTACCATTATTACAAGTAAGTATAATATAAATATAGTAGTAATACTTAGTAAGTATTACCATGTATTAGGTAGTGCCATTATTACAGTATAAATATCTGCATCGCATAAAAAAAGTATGGAAATGGCATTTTAAAATATTTTCAATCATCTACCTATATAATTATACAAAGAGACAGCATTAAAATTTTAAAAGCAAAATATTTTTACTATTGTACTAATTAATTTCAAATCTAAAATTGCCCTTTTTAATATTAGTTCAAACATACTTTAGATAGCATACTCTTGCTCATTATTTATTAAAGAACCACGGTGAATCAAAGCACAAAAGCTGCTGTCACTTTCTCCCCGTATGTCATTATCCAAGTTATCGCTCGTGTAAAGAGTGCCTTAATCCCAACAAAGCAAACACCTGTCACACAAATTCAGTCTTCTTTACGTCCTAATGACTCGCAACACTTCGCAAAGTTTTTCGTTCAGATAATAACGAATCACTCGGTCTGTTTGATATGACATCCGTGTGAATCACCAATTAAGTAGGACATCGCTTCTCTCTTCTGAGTCCATCACCAGTTCGTTGATATCGAATCATTTTTGTGCTTTTTTTCTTTCTTTTTCTTTTCTTCTTTGAGAATGCTGTCTGTTTCGAAGATTTCTTTCTCACAGGGTGTTGATCAAAAGATTGCCGGCGTGGATCAAACTTGAATAGCGTAAAATGAAGATTGACGTCTCAACCAATAGAAAGACAGGAATGCCATGAAATCCAAGATTCGAACCGTTCTTCTGTCTGACAATTCAATCAGAGCTCGGTTTTTTTTTCTGGGAAGGCGAAAAGCGAAGCCTTCCCTCATTATTTTCGGATACCAAAGCGATTTCACTTAAGTCGTTGAAGAAAATGACTTATGCGATAAATTAAAATTAAAATCTAATGAAACGGCCATTGAGCTGTCATATTAATAAGGTCCTTTTAAAATTATTTTTTATTACCCATATTTTACTAATTAAATATTACTGGAATGATTAACATTGGCTGACTTGAATTATGTAGTTACTAGTCTTACTAATTAGTAAAATAAAAAGAAAGGCTAAAAATATGTTGTTTGAAAATGCGTTTGATTGATTAAAATAAAAAAAATTAAAAAATAAAAACTAAAGAAAGCAAATATAAAATTCCCTGTGTTATATGTTTTGTTTATATATATATACTATATGCAGATGAATAAATACATATATAACATTATAAAACAATATATCATCATGCATTTTAAAATAATTTTATATAAATTACATTTATACAACGTATTTTTCAATTAAAATGTTTGTGTGTGTGTGTTTGAAAATGCGTTTGACTTAAGAAAAAACTCAAAATGTTCAAACCAAAATTAATCAATGTTTTAAATAAATGAATAAATAAATAAATATGATCATCTTGAATTTATTTTTTATTGGCTTAGCAGGTATAAATATTTCTATGTTATATATTTTGCTATATATGTATCAATACTATTACAAATTTTTATTGATTAATTCTTTATTGGCCATATCATTGTTACTACATATTCATTGCTTATTACCAACTTATCCACAAAAAAAACGCTAGATCGAAGCGATCGATATAAAGCAATAAATATTCACAGAAATCAGTTATTTAATATTTCGCCATGTAATAAAGATCATAGATATTCACATAAAAAATGATGCCACTTTCTAATGGATCAAACAAACAAACTGACATACGTACGTAACCGAAAATTGTGTTCAAAAATAATCTAGTTTAAACCCTTAAAACTGACAACCTGTTTTTAAAAAATGGTTCAATTAAAATTAATTAACACTCCTAAATCAGCCATATCGCTCTAATGCCTTCTAATTTTATTTTTAATTTGAAACTGTTAAATTATATCGACATAATGAAACAGAAATCAGTTATTTACATTGTCGTAATATAAAGTCCACATATATTAATAAAAAATACAATTTCACTTACTAATGAATCATACCAGACATAAACTGAAAATTGTGTTCATAAAGTAGTCTAGTTAGATAAGTCCTTACAACTGACAACCTATTTTTAAAAAATGGTTCAATTAAAATTAATTAACCCTCCTAAAGTAGGAATATCATAATCTAATGGCTTCTAATTCTATTTTTAATTCGAAACTGTTACATTATATCGACATAATGAAACAGAAATGAGTTATTTACATGTCGTCATAATACAAAGCCCACAAATATTAACAAAAAGATAACCTCACTTTCTAATGAATCCTACCAGACGTAAACTGAAAAAAAAAAAAAGTAATCTTGTTTAAGTCCGTAAAATTGACAACCTATTTTTAAAAAATGGTTCAATTAAAATTAATTAACCCTCCTAAACCAGGAATATCATTCTAATGCCTTCTCATTCTATTTTTAATTCGAAACTGTTCAATTATATCGACTTCCATGTTCCACTTCCCCAAATGAACATGCAGAGAGAACGAAATTAAATTGTAACACACAAGCCTTCACGTAAAAAGAAACATTTCCATCCATGATAAGAGGTTTCCCATCCCAACTTTACGATACCCTATTGACATAATGGCAGAAGTGCCTTTTATCTCCACTTGTTACTTTAGTAACATGTCCTGCCCAGAGAGTTACGCCCTAGTTTTCCTAGGGCGTGTCCTGCGGGGTTTTTAGTCACGTACCACTTCAATGCGTACGACCGATGGGCGATTGAATTTTTATCATTCGGAAAGAAGAGTTATGGGAAGGACGGTGGTGGTCCAGAGTGCGCATCAAATTCCTCGCTTATGCTAATGTGAGGGTGGATGGCAGATCACTGCTTCGTGGTCGCCGTGTTAAGTTCCCATGCTGATATTTAAGGTTCGAGGGAGTAGCTACTTTGGGCAGATAAGGACCCAGGAATAGTGCGAAATAATGTGGTTTAGAAGAGCAATGGAATATAATGTATCTGCATAGAATAGTGTTTTATGCTAATCTTAAGCATCTAAAAGAATCAGATTCTTTCTTTTTAGAATTATTATTTTTTAAAACTAAAATCAAAATTCTGCATTGTTAGAATTATGATTAGGGCCTTGAGGCCTGAATGTCGGAGTGTCTAGTACTCGAGTCAGAAGTTTCGGGTTCGAGTCCCAGCGGTACCATGGATGTTTGTAGTGGTTCGGAATCCACTTTAAGCTGTAGGTGCCGGTCTAATATAGTATGATGGTAGAACGTTGTCTTGAACTTTAGTCAGCATTCAGTCCTCGTGGTTCATCTCTAAAAGTGAAGCCATGGACCAATCGCCTGGTCTTCTGGACCTGGGGTAGGTTTGATTGCACCAGGGGGATTAGTAACAACAATATGATTAGGACCTGATGGCCGAATGATTAGCGCTCTAGCCCTCGGTACCACAGTCACATGAAAATGTTACTACCTTATATTCCCCCTTTATAAAAACTACTATACATTACGATGGCTTGATGGCCAATTGGCTACACTCTGGCCTACCATAGACTTCAGATTCGAGTCCTGGCGGTGTCATGTATGTTTGTGGTGCTTCGGAATACATTTTAATCCATCCGTACCACTACAAACATCCGTGCTACCGCCAGAACTCGAACCCCAAACCTGGGCCTCCGAGCGCTAGTCACTAGGCCATCAGGCATACAATACACACACAACTGCCTTTTTTTTATAATAGTGACTAGCATTTTTTTTCGCAACTCACCGTCATGAAATAAAATACATAAAGTATATTAAGAATACGTATTTTAAAAATAAATTACAGAATATATCACTAATGTATATTAAAAATGGTTAAGAGGAATTGAAATGAACAAATAGCAGTATGATTGGAAAAAAAAAAAAAAAAAGTTAAACGAATTTTGGAAAATAAATTACAACTGAGTAGGTAATAATAATAAAAAAAAAAAAAAAAAAAAAAAAAGTATGCAAACTATATTCATTAGCGTTAAAAAAAAAAAAAATGGAAAACTGCTATCCAAAGCATCTGAACATTTAAAGGTAAAAGTTTTTACCTCACTAAAATCCAACGCAGTCTGTCAGCAAATAATTCGCTTCTCTAAACAAAACTATTTTTCTCAGTACTAACTACTTTAATTATAACTTGAAGGATTCATGTGAACATCCACCTTTGAACATACATACATGTAAGAGATCCTAAATCCTGTCGACTATATTTTAAAACTGCAGACTAATAATTAAGTCTAGAGTATTTTGAAACTTTAAAAACCAGGTGGTTCAAGTTCCACGATAAAAATCCCGTGAAAAGACGAACGTTCCCGTTTTAGAACCGTTCATGTAATTTTTCCGACCCCCTGCCCTCCGTAAAATGGGCTCGAGGCCCCCTTCGATGAGTTATGGGCATGAGAGCCTGAGAGAAATGCACATGTGCAAGGGCGACCCTTCGTATCTTGCTGAGGGCAGGGCTCATAATCCTCACCCCCCTTCCACCTAATGCCCGGTATCACAGTCATAAAATAAAGTGGAGGGTGTTCGAAACTATATGTGGACATGTAATACACAAATGCACCATAAAACTAGCTAAGCTATAAAAAGATCAGAAAGAAGTTTTTGATTTTCAATCTGTTTTTGGAGTCTACTCGCTTTAACATAGTTAGAAATATAAGAATAATGTAAAAAAATATATACATTTTTTAATTTTTTTCTCAATAGCCATGTATTATTATTATAAATGCTGAGATTTATGAGATTTAATAATTGAGAGTTTTAACATCTTATTCAATTCCTTTTATTAGCTCACACTCTCCCTATATATATATCTTGTTCAAATTTTCAATCGTTCAAAAATACTTTTTATTCATCCACTCAAGTTCAAATACATTATTTTTAACTTGCAGTGCATGAAACTGATGTTAATGCAGTTTTTTCAAATATTAGTTCATTCATTAAATTTAGTTAATTAATTTCAGTTTTTTTTTTTTTGCATTTAAGTTGCATGTATCTAATAATAGATGGCGCCAGATGTAAAAGCAAAATTTCAACTTTATTTGTAAAGGACTTTTTGCAATATAATAAAAAAAAAGTAGGTTTAAATTTTTTTTTTTTTTTATATATTACATGTTTTTACAGTAATTAAAAACATCTGCATCGTTAAATTACATAATATTTTTAAAATGTTGCATACAAAAATGCAAATCTTTATTATCGAAAAATTAAACATACTAAATTAATGTTTGGGGTTTGATACAACAAGCACACTGACGCTCAGTGCCACAGGGTTCGGGTTCAAGTTCATTTCGGGAATATGGAAAGGAAGAAAAGGGAAATTTTGGATAGAGGATGCCAGAGGGGTTTAAAAGTATCGTGTGGGGGAGGGGAGAGTTGAGGCGTATTTTTGCGAAGGGTCGCAGAAGGTTTAGCCAGATTCACGTTTGGATTATCGCTCTACGGTCGTTTTTTGCACACTTTAAACTAATTACAAAGGAATTTGCAGTTTAGTGTGGATTCCCAACCACTAACAAACATCCATACCACCGCCAGAATTCGAATCTAGAACGTGCGATGGTTTAACAGGTTCCAGGTGGTTCAGGTTCTCCCCATAGTAGTTTCTCGTAAAAGTCCTTCTTCGGCGACACGGAGTCAAGTTAATCTTCTACCTATGGTTGCTCCATCACAACAGATGCTGCCCCTCTCCTTCCATGAGAAATCACGGGTTCAAGGACTTGATCTAGAACCTCTAGTGGGATAAGAAAGTGCACCAAGAAAAGATGCCAAGTGGGATAAGAAATAATAACAATAAAAAATAAAAAATAAAGATGCATTTTACGAATATTTGTGTAATTGATGAGAAAGAGGAAACATGAATATTGCATAAATACCCAGAATTCTTTTTTCTTTTTTTTGTGGATAAAATCGGCTGAGACCTGACAAATAAATAGGTTTATTAAAAACTTTTTGCGGATGCTATCTGGGATGCGGCATGACTTCGTCGTTTCATTGCATCCCTCGAAACATTATTTCTTTTTTTTTACACCCAAGTTGTTGCAAATTGGATGGAATATAAGAAGAGAAGAACAAAGTGGCATGAAAATGCATTCGCGAAAGCGATTCGCCCCTGGCCCCCGAAGATACCGGTCAGACGGCTTCTTCTTCTCTGGATATTATATTTAAGGCATTATTTATGGCTGTTTTATTTAAGCGGATTACATAGATGAGAAATAAATGCGTTCAGTCTCTTATTGGTTACATGACTTCCGATGAATGCTTTTTTCTTTCTTTTATTGCAAGAGGAATGAAGTATACTAACAATGGTAACTTTTATTATGTTATTGAAATATAAATTAATTCTTTTTATTTTAATCGTTCTTTATTGCTAAGTAAACTTTTATTTTCCTAGATATATTTTGTTTTTTTCATTTTCAAATTTAAAATCTTAATGCTGATATGGAAGATATACTTCAAGAACATATATGCATTTTTTTCTTATCGCACTTGGTAGACAGCAACATCTAGAACTTATCCATGAATCAGGGTGTTCTCATGGAAGAAGGGGAGGATGTGATGCAGCAACCGTAGGTAGAAGTCTAACTTGGCTCCGTGTCGCAGAAAAAGGAGGACAGTGCCTTTCGGGAGGACTGTCAAGATGAACTACACCGCACTTGCATACTGTACGACAAAAAAAAAACCCTGAAAAGTCCCAGCAGGTAGTCCTACTAACGTGACAAGATGCTGTACATCACAAAAAGAAATCGAGTCTCATCGATTTTTGGAACAGTGTCTACAACAAAGTCGCAAGCGAATTGAACGTCAGGAACCTAATGCTCACCAACGGCGCCCGTTACCACTACGCCACGTTTTTACATTATGTACTAGTTGAAATAAGTGATACTACCTAATTGAATA
The DNA here is from genome assembly GCA_021605095.1 of Caerostris extrusa. NCBI lineage: Eukaryota > Metazoa > Arthropoda > Arachnida > Araneae > Araneidae > Caerostris > Caerostris extrusa. Next base: position 45,046 of record BPLR01008494.1, on the reverse strand, counting down.
CTGGATTTATTTACCTCAAAAACAGTCCTAAAAATCTTCCGCTCAAATATACCGAAATGGTCCTCATCAGATCTTGGTAAAATCTATGTTTCAGAGCCATAGACCAAAATATGTCTAATAAGGGTTTTATACGTGCTAACTAGTATACTATACTAACTAGGCAATCGAGTTTTAAATTCCAGCTTAAAACTAATCATCAAAATGATTCAATGAAAAAAAAAACATTTGCAAATAAGTTGCACAAGTTTACTTGAAGATACCGGTCAGACGGCTTCTTCTTCTCTGGATATTATATTTGAGCATTATTTATGGCTGTTTTTATTTAAGCGGATTACATGGATGAGAAATAAATGCGTTCAGTCTCTTATTGGTTACAGGACTTCCGATGAATGCTTTTTTCTTTCTTTTTATTGCAAAGAGGAATGAAATATACTGAACAATCTCATTTATTATGTTATTGAAATATAAATTAATTCTTTTATTTTAATCGTTCTTTATTGCTAGTAAACTTTTATTTTCTTGAGATATATTTTGTTTTTCATTTTGGAAATTTAAAATCTTAATGCTGATATGGAAGATATACTTAAGAACATATATGCATTTTTTTCTTATCGCACTTGGTAGACAGCAACATTTAGAACTTATCCATGAATCAAGGGGTGTTCTCATGGAAGAAGGGGGAGGGATGTGATGCAGCAACCATCAGGTAGAAGTCTAACTTGTGGCCCGTGTCGCAGAAAAAGGAGGACAGTGCCTTTCGAGGACTATCCAAGGGGAACTACACCGCACCACACTGTACGACAAAAAAAAAAAACCCTGAAAAATCCCAGCAGGTAGTCCTACTAACGTGACAAGATGCTGGCCTTGTACATCACAAAAGAAATCGAGTCTCATCGATTTTGGAACGAGTGTCTACAACAAAGTAGCAAGCAGGTGAAAGTCAGGAACCTAATGCTCACCAACGGCGCATGTTACCACTACGCCACGTTTTTACATTATATACTAGTTGAAATAACTGATACTACCTAATTGAATACTGGATTTATTACCTCCAAAAACAGTCCTTAAAATCTTCCATCAAATATACCAGAAATGGTCCTCATCAGATCTTGGTAAAATCTATGTTTCAGAGCCATAGACCAAAATATGTCTAATAAGTTTTATACAACAAAAATACGTACTAACTAGTATACTATACTAACTAGGCAATCGAGTTTTAAATTCCAGCTTAAAACTAATCATTAAAATGATTCAATGAAAAAAAAAAACATTTGCAAATAAGTTGCACATTAAAATGTTAATAGAAAAAATTTTCTCGCACTACATTTTTAATGTCTTCAGATGCATATTATGTTTTGAGGTCAAATTCTTCAAGAAAGAAAAAAAAAACCGTAATTGTATCAAAGTACCTGTTCCTTTACCAAGAAACACAAGTGGAAAATCTTTTTTTTTTTACCAGCAAGATAATAGCGTATTAATGTCGATTGGAATAAACAGACTTCCACTTCAAGCGCTGGAATAAAGGGCCCATCAAGGGTTTAGTTGTAGCAGCACTCCTTTTTCATTACAAATTCTGCTTTGAAATCGACTGCGATGTTTACTTTTAGCGCCATCGAAACGCGATGAACTCTCTTAACAAAGAAGAATTCCCAACCCGTGAATTCTAATATGGAACTTAGCTGGAAAAGGTCGTTCGGAAAATAAGGACTGTGTCATGTAAATTCTTTCTAATTGTATCGAAGGTTGTCAAATAGAATTTGTAAAAGAGAATAATAGCATTTAATTTTTGAATAAATTGGTTTTAAAATGAGTAGTTTTTAGTTTTGTTGGCAACAGCATTCCACTACGTTAAATTCGTTTTAATCTGATACATTCTAAAAAACTATCCTAGCTATTAAAGGTATAAAGTAGTTTTGAAGGTATATTTAAAATTAGAAAAGGCAGAATCAGCTTCCATGAAAACATAAATGAAATACCTTCATTTTTGCATACATGTGCGTGAATGCGCATGCGTGAGTGCATGAGCGATATGTAGAAATTGTTTTAATTGTAGACATGCTCAGAAATGCAATATGACGAAAGGAAATAATATTCATTATAAACATTTCTGTTATCAATCTTTGTAAAATTGTATTTCTAATTTTTATATATCCTTTAACAAATGTTCGTGTTACATATTTCATTACTTCAATATATCATTTAAAATTATCAATCTCTTTACACGAATTTTTATTGAAAATTAAATAATCTACTATAAAAAAAGTATTAAATTTACTGTACTTCTTAATATAAACTATACGGTTACAAGAAATTAACAATCTGTCTTAATAAATCAAGCAATTATTGAAAAAATTAATACTTTTCTATACATTATCACAAATATTAAATAAGTCCTAAGGAATTAAATAAACTTTTGTGCTTCTCTTGATGGATTATAATATTTAATAATAAACATGTCGTTGTGTGTGCAGGTTGGGCAACCTTGAGTTGAAACACTTGAGGCACAGGTTGGAGAACTCAACAGCCTTATAGACACACGCACAAACACCACACACATACACTCAAGAGCAAAACATTATGACCACCTGTCAATAACGAGTTGGCCCACCTTTGGAGCGCAACACAGCTTCAACCCGCCTTGGCATGGATTAATACCACCACTTAATACCAGTTAAATACCACTTACATCTGATCACGTGCCTTCCACGTCATCCAGGCGAGTTCATTGCAAAATGTGGAGGTGGTCATAATGTTTTGGCTCTTGAGTGCATAATTGGGGACATACAATATTTAACATATTAAAAAACAGATAATTATAAATTCGTGGAAGGTTTCCATTTCTAAGCCGAAAACCAAATGCTTAGCTACACACAAGATGCGCAAAATATACCTCCTCTCCGGATGAGTCAGTACACCAACAGATACGCAAAGTCGAGCTAAATATATTTCCTCTCGGGATGAGAGTCAGTAAAATAAACGTTGCTCAACAGAAGTACGTGGTTGCGCTGTACTTCATCTCTGGTGAGAGTCCAGCTTACCATTTCTTCTGAACGCCACAGGAAAGCGGACTCTTGTCAGTGTGAGGGTTTAGTTTGTTTCTCTACGGTCATCATGTGCAAGAGGACTAAAAAGACCGGGGCCTACGGTTTAAAGTGGATTTCCGAATCACAAATAAACATTCATGCCCCGCCAGGATTCGAACCTGAAACCTGTGATTCCAAAGGCCAGATAGCTAGCCACTTGGCCACCAGGCCGCTGCCAGTGTGTGGAATGAAGCACTGTTACATTATGTATTTAAAACAGACTGCTTTTAAAAAAAAACACTAAATATGCTCATAAATGAAATATAATTTTTTGTAGATTGCAACAAATTAGTAAGACAATTAATTCAAACTAATTATCTCATGAACTAAACAATCAATATTAAATACTAAAAAACAAGGTCCGTATAAATATAATTTTATGCATTTCCTAACAAATTAGTATGCTTAAATAAACGTCTACAATGCATTTCAAAAAATACAACCAACTTTTAATTTATTCAGCCATTTTATCGCCAAGCCTAAACACAAGGCGAGTTTTAAAAGCCCACGCTTCAATGGTCTTTATAGTGGCATCACCAACCCCGTGGGGTGGTCATGGAATATCAAAAAGATAAGAAACATTCCGGAATAAATATTTCCAGAGTAATTTTGATAGGCACTGGGCCCTCCATCAAAAATCAACGAATCATTTCTCTCTTCTGCTTCTATTCCTTTAAAATTATACTTTTTTTTTTTTTCCCCCTCCCAGTTTTCCCTTTTAAAGTTTCAAACAATTCCGAGCTCTCGATAAAAGTCTTAATATTCCCTCGTTGGCGATTATCAGGCGTGCATTGGCGATCATTCCCGGCGCCACGTTTCTTGCTTTTTAAATAATAAATTATTCTATTGTGGCGGTTTTAAAAGGGCCCTCTCTCTACTAAAAGACGTTTAGGTAATTATTAGAATCGTGAGTAAAAGTTATTCTACAATTGGTCTCTGAGGTGTTGTAAAGCGCAGGTTCCTCGTTCCATTGTTTCGTTTCTAATACTTGGTCCATAAGTTATTTTCATACGAGTTTTTACGTCGTTTCGGTTGCAGTGAACGGTTCGTTAAAATGCCATAAATTTCGTAGCCCCCATCCCAGCCAATAAGAATGGAAGAAAATGCTGCTACTGCTATCGTTCTTTTTGTCTCCTATAAATTTGATATCGATTTATTTATTTTTTTTTTTTTTCAAAAACGGCTCTAAGATAATGGTTAGTAGCATCAAGTTGAATTATGTCAACTTTTATAAACAATTTTATGGCTGTAATGATTGTGTGAAAAGAATAATTTTCTTCGAGGGTTGTTTTAATAACATTTTTATTCATTTTTTTTTTTCAAATAATATTAATTCTTAAAGCTAATCAAATACTGTAATAATAATTTAAAGTAAAAAAAAAAAAAAAAAATGCAGATTAATAGTGTTAGAATAAGAGCCATAAACTTTTTTTTGGGGGAGGAATTAAATTGAATTAGATTGTAGTAATAAATTTAAAATTTATTAAATAGGCAATTATTTTAATTGAAGTTTTCAAACATTTTACACTTAATAAAGTGTTATTAATGGGGATAATAATGATAGAACAATAAATTAGCTAGTAAGCCAAAATTTCAACGTCTTCATAATCTAATGAAACTTGAATTAATAAATAAAAAATGAAAACTATAAAAATGAAAAATTATACAACATAATCATGCTTATTATTAATTAAAAGTCAACGTGTTTATGTTTCGAATATTAATGTTTCATCAAGACATTTTAATTATAATTGGTGAAATTTGAAGGCCAAAAGTAAATAGAAAGAAATAATTAAAGAAATAAACATAATTCTTATAATTGGATTGAAAACCAAAAATAGAAAGTCATGATATTGTAATGAAGCTTGAATTAAGAAACAGAAGTTTAACAAACAACTAAAATTTAAAATTATACGATGTAATCAAGTTTATTATCAATAAAAAGTCACAGTGTTTATGTTTCAAATATCAATGTTTTATCAACACATTTTAATAATGGGTGAAAATTGAAAGCCAAATATAATAGAAAGAAACAATTACAAAAAAATGAAAAGAATGATTAAGAAATAATTAAAAAGAAATGAAAAGGATAATTAAGTAATCAACAAATAAATAAAAAAAATAATTCCTATAAATGGATTGAAAGCCAAAAATAGAAAGTCATGATCACGTAATGAAACTTTTTAAATTATACAACGTAATAATTAATTTTTAATATAAATACATAAAATTGAAAAATCATACGAAGCAATCATGCTTATTATCAATCAAAAGTCAACATGTTTACGTTTCAAATATCAATGTTTTACTAACACAATTTAATAATTGGTAAAATTATTAAACTGTGAGAGAAAAAAATTATAAAAATTAATTTAAGTCATTATTTTTTTTTTATGTATGACAACTTTTTTTAAACTCAAATATGCTAAAATAAATACAGAAATGCTTAAATACAAGTGAATAAATATTTCATCAACATGTTTTAATATTTAAGCTGTTTTCAATAAGGAAAAAAAAATTCAATGTTGATTATTTTGATAAATTCAACAAAAAATAATTTTTTCTAAAAAATCCATTAATTAACTCATGAATTTTGCCATTCGATTTCATTAAATCCTTCATGCATTTCCCAAGGGTGAATTAATTACCAAATAGGTTAAAAATTTCCATAATTATTGAAAAACCTAATTAGATCAAAGTGGTAATTAAATGTTTAAGAAATGCAACATATTGAACGATAAAGAAAAACATAATTAAAAAGGTTATTAAATTAAAAAAATTTCACGATTTCTCTAAATTTATTTTTTTAACTGAAGCATTTTAATCATTCAAAAAGATTTTTCAGAAAATTATTTTTCTTAACAAATGTGAACACTTAAAAATTCATCAAACAAGCATAAACAATAAAAATATTAATTTCATTTTCATTCAAAAAATTAATTAATTTTCCTCTTTGCATTTCCTCTACATATTAAACAATTAATTTCATGAACACTTAATTTCTCTACATTTTCTCCTATATTAAATATGAACAATTAATTTCTCATTTCCTCCTATATTATTTTCTCCTATATTAAACATAAAAAATTTCTCTACATTTCCTCCTATATTAAATGAACAACTTCTCTACATTTTTCTCCTATATATTAAATAAAACAGTTTCACTACATTTTCTCCTATATTAAACGTAAACAGTTTCACTACATTTTCTCCTATATTAAACGTAAACAGTTTCACTACATTTTTCTCCTATATTAAAAATGAACAATTAATTTCTCTACATTTTCTCCTACATTAGACCAAAATGTATCTTTAAAATAAACAATTTTTCTACATTTCCTCTATATTAAATGAACATAACAAATTTTCATTACGTTTTCCAATAATAAAAATTCCACAAATAATAAAACAAAAATTAAGTAATTTAAAAAAAAAAGTATAAATTTTAAAAGAAAACAGCTGGAGTTATGGTTCATTTAAAATATATTCTGAAAAGTTCATTTATTCCAGCTGTGCTTTTGGAATTCTTCCAAAAGATACTAGGATTTGCTTTGAATAAACAGAAATTTTATCTTGGGTCACTATAAAAATTCTCTTTACCATCAAAACAATTTTTAATAGCAAGAACAGTTGTCACCACTTCTGATTAAGTTCATCTTTAAGTTGGTATTAATAAAGTCATTATGGTTAACTTTTTATTTTTATTGTTTCATCAATTTAATTAATTAATAACAGATGACAGACCATGAAAAAAAAAAAAAAAAAAAAAAAAGGTAGACTTTATTAAAGTTTTTAAGACTTTAATTTAGTAATTTATTAGCTTGAACATCAACAGCGGAATTTTCATTTTTTTTTAAATACTTCATACTTTAGATAGATAGACAGATAGTTTCATACTTTAGATTTTCATACTTTCAATAGATTTATATTTGTTAATATTTCTTTAACTGGGTCAGCAAGAAGTATCGAAAGCATTATGTATTTTCTTTTCATCGATTTTAAAGTCGATGGAAACTGACTCCTTGGAATAAGAGATTATGAGTTTGGTCCCCACTATTGCTACAGATATGCACATAAGAATAGGTTTCACCATCGTTAGGCTAGTTGGTAACTTACGTAATTTTACAAATTCCTTCCACGCGAAGGTGGATCATTTTCTTAACAAGTTATGCTAATATATATGAACAATTTCCATTTACTTCTATATTAAACATGAACAATTTCCCTCCATTTCCCCTATATATACATGAAATATGTCCCAATATTTTTTTTTTATATTAAAAATGAACAATTTCCCCTGCATTTCTCCTATATATACATGAATAATTTCCCTACACTTTCCTTATATTAAATATGAAACAATTTGTCTGCATTTCTCTAATGAACAATTTCCCTGCATTCCCCTTAAATATACACGAACAATTTCCTTACATTTTCTTGTATATTAAGCATGAACAATTTCCCTGCATTTTCCCTATAGAAACATGAACAATGTCCCAATATTTTCTTTATATTAAACATGAACAAATTCCCTGTCTGTTAGCCTATAACCCAAATTTCCCTACATTTTCTTCTAAATTATACATGAGCAATTTCCCAGCATTTCCCCCCTATATTAAACATGTACAATTTCTCTTAAAAATATGCCACATGCAATACTGGCACATCAAAGCGGTTTGATAAAAACATTAACAAACAATAGGATTTCAAAGATCGCGCATTATAGTTGTTTTTATTTTTGTTATTGTTTTTTTTTTCAAAAGACGTATGTTAAATACAAAATAAACAAATCCTTTATTATTTCTCGATCATCTACTCACATAAGTGCAATAAATGAAAATTTGTACTTTATTTTACAAATTTTGATTATAAAAATTACCGATAATAAAACAACAATTACTATATTTAATCCTCTAACTATTTCTTCACGAATGTAAGCTTCTTAAAGTTTGAATACATTTTCTCATATTAATTATCCAGTATAAATAATATAATCTGCTAAATCTTTCTTTCATTTTTTTTTAAATATTAATCAAGAATCATTCATCACAGTCAACAATTTTCAACGAAGCAGCATGTCCGAGAAGTGATTAATAATAGCTTTTTTATTTATTATTACTGCTATTACCAATTACTTTGAACGTTATTTAAAAGTAATTATAAATGGCACGCAATTCTTCAATCACTTTTCACATCGGAAGGTGATACTAACTGCTTACACGAATATTTGTTTTAAATAAATAATTTAACAAACTAAAAAGAGAGAGAAAGATGACATTTTTTTTTTTTTCAAATTCATGTCTATCGGAAGAAAAAAATGTACTAAAAAGCGCATTCATTTATAATAGGAACAAATTTAAGAGCTAAAATTACTCTTATCTTCTGAAATTACTATTATCTTCTTAATGCAATCATCTACCTACGGGGTTTTCCATCACACTACTACTACTACACCACACCACATCACATCACATCACATCACTGTATGTCTAGCGCTGAGTTGTCCCTTTACAGTTTGGGATTGATGCGGGTGAGAAGAAGTCTGTTTGGCCTCTGACGCTCTACGGTCATATGAGACCGGAAAGTGAATTTAAAGTGAATTCCGAACAACTTCAAACAGCCATGACACCACCGGGATTTGAATTCGAAACCTGTGGTACCGAAAACATATGGAATGCTTCACGATTTTGCGTACCATCCTCGCGCAGGGGCTATGCCAGTCTTCTCTGTATCTGCCGAAGTACTACTGTACTATGTATCCCATCACAATAGAATATGAATATGAATTAATAGAATATAGCCTCCATCCTTCCATGAGAACACGGGTTCATGAACTTGGTCTAGATGTTGCTGTCGACCAAGTGGGATAACAAACAACATCCCAGTATATTTAGATATAGGATGATTTTATTAAAATGTCTCACTAGAATTTTATCTATAAATTATTGCCAATGATTCAGTGTTTACCATTATGGGGAATCTATATAAATTTGATAGTGTAGTGTTGTGCAACTGGATTGTGACAGGGCGTGGTTGGGTTGAGACTTGAGACACTGGTTTGAGAACACGCAGCTTTATTTACACGCGCACAAGCGCCACATACACACAATTTGAGATATACAATATTTAGCACATTTAAAGACATATAATTATAGATTCGTTGAAGGATTCAACTTCTAATCCGAAAACCCGATATTTAGCTACGCACAGGATGCGCGGAATATAATATCGAGTCTGTTGGCTCCATCACAACAGAAGTTGCCCTCTTCCTTCCATGAGAACGCCGGCTCATGGCCTTGGTCTAGATGTTGGTCTCGACCAAGTGGGGCAAGAAACAACAACGCAGTTTATATATATCTCTTCTTCTTTATTGGCATTACAACCTTATAGAGGCTTGAGCCTCCAACTTTCCATCTGTATCTTCCAATGCCAATCTCTTCCAGTTAATAATTTTCAGTTGTCTAAGATCCTTTTCTACACTATCAATCCACCTTTAACTTGGTCTTCTCTATATATAGATATAGGATGATTTTATAAATGTCGGACTAGAATTATCTATAAACTATTGGCAATGATTCTGTGTTAACCACTACGGAGAATCTATACTAAATTGATAATAATAATAATAAAATCAGAACAGATATTTGAAGAAGCAAATATTAATCGCTGTTTGTTAAAATAGCAATAAGAAATTCCACAGCAAGTATTTATTAACTGGCCTTTAACAAATAGCACAATGGATCCATGATCATTATAAAAGTGTTTGGATGCCACTTTTAATAACCGCACATCAACAAAAAAAGCAAATTCCTGCAGGCCAGAACCGATAAAATCAACGGGTGATGGATCTACCATCCAACGCACTTTGTACCACATCATAATAGTACTGAATTCAGAAAAACAGCCAACTTTTTCACCTTAAATACAGAAAATATCGCACGTCAAGATGATGGATTTCTTGGAATAGTCAGACGATATTTCTTCCCATCCCTTTTTAGGGAATTATATTTCGAATATATTTCACTTCCCAAGCCTGTTCGGGTGCAATCCATGAAGTCATTAGATATCTAAACTTATTATTTTTTTTTTATCTCTTCCCTTATTTCACAGACGGATGGACAGAAAATAAGGGCGGGGGTGGAAGAGTTGAGAAGATCCACGTGTGAAATCTCATTTCACTTCTTAGAGAGTGTATCTGGCAGTTTTCGACCCCTCTCCTTCAATTACATATTTTATTCCAAATAGTAAGTGGAGGGTGTTTGGAACACATGGGTGCTTGAAAAGGTTTTCTTCGTAAGATAAAAAAAAAAAAATACAAAATAAACACAAGGGCATTTTTCTTACAATTCAATACAAGAAGAAAGAAAACAAACAATATATCAATAAATGTTTTGTATAGAGATCACTATAATCTGGAACATAAATTCAAAAAGAAATGTTACAGAAAAGAATAGAAAGACTAAATATTATGGACTATTCCGCATTTGCGCATCTTATGGGAAAACCTGAAAGCTCCCCATCAGTAGTCCGACTAACGACAGAAGACAATAAACATCACCAACGCCATCGAGCTCTGCACGTTTTTGAAGCACTATTTACAACAATGCCGCCAGCGGATAGAACTTCAGCCCTAATACTCTCACCAGTGGTGCACGTTTCCGCTGAGCCACGAGTCGGACATTTATATTAATTCGAGAGTAATAAGATTCAGATAAAATCATTTTTGTTTAAATAGCAATATGATATCTTCAAGATATTTCCAAAACTTAAAATCCATAGCAAGCATTTATTAACTAGCCTTTTTAAAACACACCACAATGGATCCATGATCATTATAAAAGTGTTTGGATGCCACTTTTAATAACCGCACATCAACAACAAAAAGCAAATTCCTGCAAGGCCAGAACCGATAAAATCAACGAGTGATGGATCTACCATCAAACGCACTTTGTACCACATCATGATACCACTGAATCCAGAAAAACAGCCCAACTTTTCACCTTTAAATACAGAAAATATCGCACGTCAAGATGATGGATTTCTTGGAATAGTCAGACGATATTTCTTCCCATCCCTTTTCGGAATTATATTTCGAATATATTTCACTTCCCAAGCCTGTTCGGGTGCAATCCATGAAGTCATTAGATATCTAAACTTATTTTTTTTTATTTATCTCTTCCTTATTTCACAGACGGATGGACAAAAAAATAAGGGCGGGGGGTGGGAAGAGTTGAGAAGATCCATGTGTGAAATCTCATTTCACTTCTTGGAGAGTGTATCTGGCAGTTTTCGACCCCTCTCCTTCAATTACATATTTTATTCCAAATAGTAAGAGGGTGCTTGAAAAGGTTTGCTTTGCAAGAGATAAAAAATACAAAATAAAACACAAGAGCATTTTTCTTGCAATTCAATAGAAGAAGAAAGAAAAACAAACGATATATCAATAAATAACATATAAGATAGAATAGAGATCTTTATAATCTGGATTATAAATTGAAAAGAAATGTTACAGAAAAGAATGAAAAGACGAAATATTTTCAGCCATATACAAGATTCTGGTTGATATATATCAAGATTATTGTAATGATAAAGGAAATCGAAATAAACACATTTATTAATATTTATTCTGTTGCTCATTGTCTTGCAAATTTATTTCACGGATAATTTTTCTGGGTTTGAGATTGATCTATATATGTGGTTGCTTAAAAAAACTAATATTTTGTTTTATATATTGCAACCAGTTGTGTAATTTTTCTTTAATGCTTTTAAAAGATGCTGCAACTTGAACTGAAATAAATGTGTTTTTAAATGAATTATTTTTTATTACAATGACTTAATCTTAGAGGTTGTCAAAAGGATATCAGCAGCTATTATTTAATTCGAGAAAAGAATATTCAACATTTTTTTTTAAATTCAATTTACAGTAAAAAAAAAATTTAAATTACAGAATGTATTTATTTTTAAATATCATTTAACAACTATATTTTGGCCAGTGTAATCTAATTTTTTTTATGCATAACTAAAATTTTTACGACATAATTTCAACTTTTACAGTTTGCTGTTGTAAATACAGTCAAACTTGTTTTTTGTGCTCATTTTGTGCGCGGAATATTTTATGTACTATTTTTTGTTCATATTTTTCGGTATATAAAAAAAAATAATTCCATCAAATGCATATTATGAATAAAAATCAATTCAAAAATAAAAAGAACTGATGGCTATCAAAATAACATGCAAATTTTTTAAAAAATCCAACAGATGGCCCACCTGATATATTACCCCATTACCACGAATATTATTAAATGCTAGGTAGTGCTACATCGTGAGGTTTCGATTTGCATATTTTCTACGTGGGACTTTTTTTCACGCTACCTAATCACTGCATAATTTTTTTAAATGTGTTGCAAATAATATTTTTTATAGCTTCTTATGAAGTTTCAAGACATTTTTATATGCGGTCTTTATTCCTCACACAAAACCGGTTTGACTGCAATACTTCCCTTAATTTCATAATTTTACTTTATATTTGTTGACCATTACATAATTCGACAAACATGTTAATGTCAAAAGAAAAAGAAAGGAAAGAAATACACAGAACACTTCCATGAATCACTGTATAAACCAAACCTACTTTTTTTCGGAAGAAATATACAGAACACTTCTGTGAATCATTGTATATCCCAATCATAATTTTTTGGAACAAACACACAGAACACTTCTATGAATCACTATATATCCCATTTATCATATCCTTTATACTTTAATTTATTATGAAGTAAGAAAAATTGATACTTGGGAGGTAATATTTTTATGTTAGATACGAAATAAAGTAAATGCAGTGCTATGTTCCAAAAATCAATCAAATTCGTTCTTGATAGCTTCAAAGAAAAATAAAATAAATACAAAAATTATTATAATATTCGCCATAAAAAAAGTTATTAAAAAGCATTTTCATTGAATGATATTAAAGGATTAAATAACCAATTCAGAACAATAAGTCAAAAAAATTCATGAAAAAAAAAAAAAAAAAAATCAAAATTTGGATGAATTATTCTAAAAACAAAGCAACTCTTGAAAATCCTGCCCTAACAATACACTAATCCCCACCAAGACGAAAAAAAAAAAAAAAAAAAAAAAAAACTTCAATTAATTATATCTCGATAACTTTTAAAAACAAAAAGAGACGGATACAGAAGCAGTAGGAAAAAAAAGGACAATTCATCTTCCTAATCCTGAATTTATCGTGTCTTTTCACAATTATCCTCGCAAATCTTTCACTCCTAAAATAAAAAATGTTCAAAAAAAAAAAAAAAAAAAAATCTGAATGAATGGGAAGTGAAATTGATGCAACCTCCACCCCATCTCCACCACCCCTTAAGCATCCAACAAATTCCCCGAGAGTCTGATTGATCTTAGTGGCGAGCCATGAGGACGTTAAGCAAATTCATGGCACAGCCAACTCCTTGGGATTAACCGCCGCGCGACTTCATTAAAAGCTGGCGAATTGCATTCTTGTGCGGATTAAAGTAGGGCGAGAGCGGAGGGATACACGGGGGTACGCTCGAGTGGCGACTCCGCCGGACTTGGATATCCATCTAATATGGTCAGTCAGGCGATTCCTTAAATTTATTGATTTTTCAAAGTCACTCAAGTCGATTTTGATCGGGAGGGGCCGTATTTTGGCTGCGGTTTGTGGGAAAGGAGGTTTCAAAATGTATCTTTCTGATAATTATTTACTTTTTCATTCGGAAACTTCATTGTTGTTGTTACTTATGATATTATTGGAACTCAAAACCATACAAATTTGGCTACTTACCGTAGAAACAAAAAGAATACATAAACAAATTAAAATTAAAAAAAAAAAGACCAGACATTCTTCATAAAACGACCTAAAGGTTTTAAAAACAAGTTGAATAAAAATTTAAAACCTAGAAGAACCATAATTAAAAGTCCGTCAGATCAGAACAAGCTTTTTCTGGCTCTCTAGTAAACAGTACACAAATCACCATTCTGTTGTAAGTTAAGAGTCCAGTGCCGAGCAAACAAGTAGATGGGCCTTATTCATTTTATCTGTCTTACATAAAAACACATATGAATACTTTCTCTGACCCTGCAGTAGAGAGTACATAAATCACGAATGAAATGTTCAGTTTTTATTGTGAAAGAAAATCACATGTAGAACAGCTTGATAATATCGCAGAATAAACTATTTTAAAAAAAAAAATTTCTAATCGTTTTATACTGTATATTGAATAGTTAGAAAATTAGTGTTGTACAAATAATTCGTTTGGAGGAAAATAGTATTTTACAGTTTAACAATTGTATATTTCAGTGTGAAAACAGTGTTCTATATTCTAAATTTTCTGTTTTAATAACTAGGACATATTATAGGATGATTAACTATTTCCAGATCTGATTATTTCCATCGGTTTTTAAAAAAAAATATATTCTTTTAAATTTTTGTACCTAATGCTTGTGACTTTATTGGAACTCAATCCATACAAATTTGGCCACTTACCGTAGATGGAAAAAGACATATACACAAATCAAAATTACAAAGGAAAAAAAGACCAGACATTCTTAGCAAAAACGACCCAAAGGTTTTAAAGGCAAAAAGTTTAATGTTCTAAAGACAAAAATTTAAAAATCTAGAAGCACCATAATTAAAAGTTCGTGTCATCAGAACATGTTTTCTCTGGCCCATCAGCAAAGAATACACAAATTACTATTCTGTTGCGAGTCCAGTCCCGAGCAAAAGTAGATGGACCTTACTCATTTTCTCTGTCTTACATAAAAACACATACATCAGAGTACATAATTCCTATTTTGGCCAGATGTTCGGTCAGGCAGTCGTGTCCAGTTCTTAATCTAAAATTGGCAAAACATGTTTGTGAGTTTTTCCACTCAATTTTTTTCTGGTCATCCCAGACATTTCCTTAAGGTGTTTGATAATTATTCACTAATATACTATGGCTTAATTTTTGTCCTTATAATTCTCCTAAGAGTCATGAAGGATAGGACACTGTCCAGGAACTTCTTCTGTTCCTTTTTGAGATATAAATATATTCATCAGATTAGATCAGCACATGTTTTCTCTGGCCCACCTTCTGTTGCGAGTCCAGTCCCGAGCAAATAAGTAAATAGACCTTATTTATTTTCTCTGTTTTACATAAAAGACATATGAATTATTCAGGGGCAAGTAGCCAAAGACTCTAGCCATTACTCATTTAGCAACACCCAGAGGCACGTGTGACTTAGGTTGTCATGGATGCGAATAACATTACCTTCTGAATCTCCATTGTATTTTAAATTGTATTGCTTTTTCTTCAAAAATCATTCAAAGCAATGAAAATATATTATAAAAACAAGTTGAAGTAGTGAATATATATTTCAATTTGTACGTAATGTATTGGAATCAAATAAAAATAAGTTTAATCCAAAATTTAGTATCGTAGTAGATATTGTAAGTTTGCTTTTATTAATATTTAACCTAATGCACCGGTTTAGATATAAACACAATGTAATATTTTATGTACATATTTCAATAATATAAGCAACAATAAACATATTTGTGAAAGTAAGAATATGAATTTATTCTCCCTTTTTTAAAATAGGCATTTCGTACAGTATGATCATTTACATAAAAAAAAAAAAAAACATACATAAAAGAAGTACAGATAATCACCACAATTGTGGATTTCATAACAAAACAAAAACATTCAATTTTGTAAAGCATACCAATTAACTTTATCATTTATATTTGCATTTCCAATAGCTCTTAACTGGTATCATTAAGGAAAATATTCGTTTAGAAAGTGATTAAGATTTTTATTCATTTATATAATTAAACAAAATTCAACTAATTTCATATCAAAATATTAATAATGACCTGGAAATCAACCGTATTTTTATTCTATACCAATTATTGATTTTTATCTTTAATTCACTCACTGAAATCTGCATAAGTGAATAAATAATTGTAATACTAGATACTATCAAATGATTGATCATCGTAGGAAGACGGATGAATCGTTGGAAAAAGAAGCATCCAGTTCACTGGATGAATAAAGATCATGTAGCAATAGTAATTTGTCAAAGGACAAATAATTACTCAAAATTATTATATGAACCGTTTCAATTATTTAATAACCAGACCTACACATTTATCAGACTCTAAGGGTTCATTTGTAAAATCATTTTTTAAGACAAAAATAAGCCAAGAAATTCCTTCGAAAAACAATACAATTTATATTTATTATTACCATTAAAATCAAAAGGAATGTAATCGTAAAACAAATATTATTAATCATAAAGTAAAATAGCGAATATTTTAAACAGTCAGTAAATTAAGCAAAAAGCTTCACAGGTAAAAAAAAAAAAACATTAAAAAAAAAATTCCGCCCTATATTAAACTGTAGCGATATCCACCATAAGAACTTTAGCAGGCCAATAAAATTTATCCTTGGTAAAGTTGTCAGAATTAAAAAAGTCATAAAATCAAGTACAGTGCATGACGTCAAATGTAAGAAGTCCATGGCTTCACCTGACGAGCACAGACATCATTAGTAATACAACAATGCGGTGCAAGTGTTTATTGGGAAAATCATGTCCTGTCGAGAGTCGGAAATTTGGTGTAAAAACTGCATGGAGCAAGACCATTGGAATGGTTGATGAAACAAGTTTATTCCAAGTTTTATCAGTTGAAAGGAGTTTGTAAGTTTGTCTTAAGTATCTGTCTATTCCCTTACCTCAAAACTAAATTGATGAAAGGATAAAAGAAACTGTGGTAACACACATAAAAACATGAGAGTTTCTTATGAAATTTTATAGATCACTTTGTTGCTCCATCATAACCCATAAACAAAGCTTAGAAGAAATAACGCTTATAAGAAATAACGCTTACATGTAATAAGAATATTAAAAAAGATGTTTATGCGCTTATGAGGTGCATAAATATTTTAGTGCGAATATATTATATATATTTAGTGTATATGAACTTTTGAAGTGCTTACAATATGTTAAGTGTTGTAAATCATAAATAATAAAATCCAAAAATAAATTGGATACCTACAAAAGAAAAACGGACTTAATCAGAAGGCAATATTTTATCATCTTTCTATAAATATACATATAATATATATACTGCATTACTTAAATTGGAATTTTGATACATAGATATAAGCTCTAAAAAGGCTAAATTGATTATGCTTTTTTTTCACACGTATATTTATGTCCTTTGCTTAAAATGTGTTATAACTTTTGGGGTTTTCTTCGTCCAGGCTATATTTATCCATATATATCCAAAAGTACGTGTAAAAGTCTGGCTTCCTCCACACAAAAATGTGGTATCTCTTCACAAGAAGAATGGTGCACTTCACAGTAGAAAAGTGCTAGTCAAATTGAAAATCAACAGCTCCGTCTTCTTCTACAGAACCATCCACTGATTGCCTGTTAACAAAGTGGGCCAAGCGTATCTTTCTTTCTTTTCGCTTTTCTTCTAAAAATAAAAGCCCACTTTGTTACCACCCCAGGGGCGGGATGGAAACACATTAGAGCAGACGATCCTACAACACCTCTATTTTTCTTTTTTTCTTCTCTTTTTTCAAGAACTTCTTAACTCATTCAAGAGCATGTGAGTGAGCATGTCCCTTTTATTAAAAAATAACATGGACCAGACGATTATGTACAGAGGGAAAATAAAGGGGGTGGACCAAACGAGAGGAAATTAACAGCAACACCCTGTAATTTGCTTCTCCCAAAAGCACTTTTTTTTTTTTTTGTTGTTCCTTTCTCGAAGAACGAAAACGAGAGAGGGAAGACAAAAAAAAAACAAAAAAGCTGTTCGAATGTCACCTACCGAGTTCCACCAAAAGGATCAGGATTTCTGAACACAAAAGCAGCTTTCTTCGTCGAAGTCTTTTGGTGCAGACGATCCTCCCCAGTGGAAAAGGTCGAATAATCTCTTGACCCCCCTCTAAAGGTGATGCCTGTTATTCGAACCACCCAACAACTATGTCTTGAAGAGAGGTCAAAAGCTCCTCGAGATTGCAATCGATGATAGGAGACCTCCGCACTGATCCTTATTTGTTGGATTCTCTGCTGTTGTTTACTGGAAAGAAGACTCGGATGCTGAAGCTTGTTTATGATGTGAAAAACGTTTAACTTAATGGGCTTTGGTAAAATTGGCGTAATATTTTATCTGGAGCAAAAGGTTGTCAAAATAGCATTGCGGAATACAAGTTGTGAATTTCCTTAAGATTGAAATTTACATGCATTTTATTTTTTAAAAAAAATTCTAATTATAGAAATATAAAGAAATGGATAATGTTTTTGTTATTAAATGCAAATCCTCTTGTTTTACTCATATTTTAGTAATTGATTGTTTATTAATTAAAATGTTGGGACTTAATCACAAAAATGGAAATGTTGACCTAAAAGAAATGAGATTTTTTTTTATGTTGAGACATTTTTGTTTATTTTTCACTGAGGTACATCACAAATATATAATTTACAAACATTTTGCTTGACAAATAACGTTAGATTGGTCTACTTATGTGCAAATCGAGACATCTATTGTCAAATGCAGCTCTTGGTCTCTGCATAAGAGCTAAGAATGGAAATTTCTGATCGTTGTAACATATCAAAAGAGGACAGTAAATTTGCACCATAAATTATGTTGTTTCTTATCCCACATGGTAGACGGCAACATCTAGACCAAGTTTAAGAACCCATGCTCATAGAAGAGGGAAAGGAGGGTGGGGGTGGGGCAACTTCTGTTGTGATAGAATACACGTAGATAGAAGTCTGACTTGGCTCCATGACGCTGACTTTGTACAGGACCGGGATCTACGCCTTAAAATCGATTCCGAACCACTATAAACATCCATGGCACCGTTGGGACTCAAACTTAAAATATGTGTAATCGAGGTTTGATTTGTCGCTCTATGGTCATTTTGTGCACACTTTAGGTTAGTTAGACCGGGGCCTACAGTGTCACATGGGTTCCGAACCACTAACAAACATTCATATCTACTGGGTGATAACCAATGGATATATCTCACTTTTTGCTTCCTGTTTTGCACTGCCTCCTGTTTCTTTATGGAAGCGTTATTTTATTGACAGATTTAAGTGGGTGGATTAACTGATGCCAA
Source organism: Caerostris extrusa (assembly GCA_021605095.1). Classification (NCBI taxonomy): domain Eukaryota; kingdom Metazoa; phylum Arthropoda; class Arachnida; order Araneae; family Araneidae; genus Caerostris; species Caerostris extrusa. Next base: position 25,812 of record BPLR01008494.1, on the reverse strand, counting down.
TTGTTTCTATTTAGTTCATTGTATTTTTTTTTTTATTATTATTTTTTATGATATCTGTTGTTGACCTGTAAACTTGTCATTGGGGAAAAAAAAAAACTTTAAAATAATAGTAATGCTATCACTTATAAAAGGATACTAAGTTTGTTGAATTTGATCGCAGTTTCATCATTTTATTTTACGTAAATCTATTCCCAAAATATTAAAGTAACATATTAACTTTTTCAATCAATTCACTCACTCCCAAATGCATATAATCTAGTTAACAGGGGAAAAAAAATTTTTTTTTTTATACTTTAAGGAAATGCTTTATTACACGATAATTTTTATACCCCTGAGTAGTTGAAACTCAATGTTTTAATTAAATATTTTTTTTTATATACGATTTTGTTTGGAGGGCCGGTTTTTCTTATCTCCCTGATTTACGACCTCATGTTGATGACATCGTAATTCGGTCCAGAACTATGTGACAACAAAGTATTTTTTTACCCATCCTCATCGTGCCGCTTTCATTAAAACAATCTCTCGAGATGACACCACCGACTTCCTGTCGTAAATTTTCGTCCTTTGAACCATCTTTTTTCCTCTTTAAACATGACATTAATTACCCGTCTTTGACTTCTTACTTCTCAGAGATGTAAAGCGATAACATTTTCAAGATTTCTCAGAGCAGCTAGTTATTCTGAAACCCATGAGGATGCATTTCCGATATAAAAGTAATACTGTAATGGAAATGTTTGAGTGAGAAGTGATTTTCGTTTATACAAATGATTTTAAGTAACTTATGCGAGATCAAATTAATCAATATTTTTTGCTTCATAAAAATTTATTTGAAGTGCGTATTTCAAGAAAAAAATTTCAAAATGAAATAAATTAATAGTCATGGAATAATAATACAAATATGTTTAATTTAAACAACAAATGGGTAATTTTTATGGGAGTAACAAGCTATTGATCTTGGAAAGCTGTTACTAAACAATTTGAATTTTTAGTTATTGCCACTTGGAAAACAAAATGATTTATATTTTAAGAATTCAAAATTTGTCCGGACATTTACAGATAGCTAGATCTAACCATAAGTAAAGATATAAGATAAAGAACACCGGAATTAATCTAAAAATCATACCTACATCTTAGAGTGGTTTTTTACACACATATAGTAAAATTCATTGATGTATTTAATATCATTATTCCGCAGACCTGAAGCTTTTAATTATATTGAGCAAACTATAAATTCTAGATCTTTTGTGGTCTGATGGCCAATTGGCTAGTGCTGTGTCCTTTGGTATCACACGCTACATGTTCGAATCCTGCTGGTAGCATGGATGTTTGTGACAGGTTAAACTGTAGGCCTCGTTCTAATTAGCTTAAAGTTTGCAAAAAAAGACGTAGAGCAACAAACCAAATCTAGACCTTTGAAACATTTCAGAAGACTGCTTAAAAATATGAGCATATTTTTTTTTTTTAATTCACTTTTCACCCTAATCTGGGCCATCATTTTGTTTAATTAATCTATTAATAATGCATTAATCCCATGCGTCAAACAACCAGAATTTCTGAAAACAAGTTGGCAACATTTATCAATAAACATTGGTAAGAACATTCTAATAAATCCTTTTTTTAAAAATATCACCTGTTACGAAAAAAAACAAAGGTTCATCACTGAGATTATAAAAATGGCACAAGGCAAATTGAGTAATTACATGGCAAATTTCGTAGAGAGTCACAAATTATGGGCGCATTAACACCATTGCGCTAAGGACAGAGAACCCACCCAAACCCCAATCGTGCGTCACCAACAAGAACTACCCACTTAAAAACGCATAACAGCTTCCTGAAACTATAAAATCGAATTAGAGTGAACACCCCGTGGCAAGTAAAGACAGCAGGTACAGCACAAACTGCACTTTGGGTTCGCCCTGGCAGGCTCCAGAAAAACCACTTCGACATCAATTAGGGTCAAATGAGCACTGGAGGAGCCCCTTTAATGGGGGTTTGGAAGACGCCCCTGTGCTCAGGCCGTAGCACGTGGCGTTATTAAATCGCCCACGCGTTTTCTTTGTTGTACAACCTTTACTGTCCATTTTCCACCCCCTCTTGCAACACAATCATTGCTCTTCAACCCAAAATGGCTATTTGCTCAATATCGTAGGCTTCACTTCCTATTTTCTGTCACGGCTGTTTCCTGCAAGAAGAGGGGAAAAGGATAAAAAAAAAAAAAAAAAAAAAAAAAAATCAAAAAATAGGTTTTTGTTTTGGATTTTCTTCGACAAGGCGGGGGAGCTTTTTGGTGGAAATAGTTTTTGGTGGAGTGGTGAAAAAGGGAGGGAAATGCTGAATTTCGAATGAGCTCTTTATTAGAAAATTATACAACAGTTTTTACTTGTGGATGGTAACTAGTTCGCGTATGTGTGTGGGTGGACCATATGGCATCTCTCCGACAAATCCGCACACAGATTTTGTGGAGAGAAAGAAAATCTCTGCGACAAACACGGGTTCTTGTCATAAATGTCCTTGTTTTGATTTTCTTGTATACATTATTATAGTCGTGTCTCTGTCGACAGTGAATAAGTGAATAGTTGTCGTAATTTTCCCATGGGTTATTTTTAAATCCGTTACAAAGAAGAAATGGCGTCATAATGTTGGGCAATTTATTAAGTGTCTGACAGAATAAATGCTTTGTGCATTATCAAATTTAAAAAAATGATTAAAAAACCTGCAATGAAAATGGGTTTGGTTGTCGCTATACGGATATTTTTTTCACACTTTGAATTAATTACACTGAGACCTACAGTTTAATATGGATTCCGGAACAGTAACAAACATGCATGGCACCGCCAGAATTACCAGCGGCCAATTGGTCATCAGCCCACCAGTGAAAATGGGAGACCGCGTAAAGAGCGTAATACTTATACTCATACAATTGCTGGAATCACTGCATAAGTAGAAACAAAACTGTTTGGAAGTCACAACACTGTAAATGTGCATTCAGTTTTAATTAAGTAACCTCTTGATCAACAAAGAGCATTTTATGCTAAATACAGATAAATCAAACAACGTCATGGTCACTCGTTTAATATAATGACCATCAAGAATAGAAATTTGAAAAAGCTACCCCAAACTAAAAACGGCTTGATGGTCAATTGGCTAGCGCTTTGGCCTTTGGTACCCCAAGCTTCAAGTTCGAATTCTGGCTGCGACATGGATTTTTGTGAGGGGTTCGGAATCCACCTTAAACTGTAAAATCTTTTATTTCCACTAACTACTTTTGATCATAACCTTGCCAACAATTGATCTAATACACCTCATGTGGAACAACTTTGATTTTCCTTAAAATATCGTTAATGTTGCCGACCTTTATAAAGGACATAAAGATCTTTAACAAAAGCATACCTCAGAAAATAAACTTTGCGGTTTGTACCGTCTGAAAATAACTTTGTATTACACAATTATCTTCTTTGAATTGAAAATTTTTGATATCTTCAGAATCAACTGCCTGTATATATTTTTTTAAACTAATACTTAAAACATTACAAAAAAAAGATACTAATATGAAAAGATATATCTTCCTCTTTAGAACTTTTCAAAAGATACTTTTTCAAAGAAAAATTATCCAAGACGTAAAAAAAAAAAATAAATAAATAATAATAATACACATATATGGATTGAAAAATGGCAAATAAAAATCTCCAGTCAAAGTTACGGATTAGAAACAACACCTACAAAAATAAAATAAAAATAAAAAAAAAGGTTAGATTTATGGGAAGTGAGTCAAGCGAAATCAATGCATTCGCCTTTTGCAAGTGAAATATTATTACTCCCTGCAACACAAAGAGAGAAAGATTCTTGAAAAGTTTTTTTTTTTTACTTCCCCAAATAGCTCCAAGGGTAATTTATAGCGACGCAAAACTTAAATACATATAATTTCGCTGCACTCTCTTCAACTGCGAAAGGTTCTTTTTTTTTTTTTGTTGTTGTTGCTGTTATTCGGGAAAAGATACTATTTAGTTAAATGGATTTTCAAGAAAAAAAGAACTTCTCATATTGCGGTAAAACCTTTTATAGATACAAAGTAAAAACAAAAAATAAAGATATGTTTTTAAAGGTTTGGCGCTCGAATTTGTAAAAAAGCTTACATATCAGAACCTGAATGACATTTTTATTCGTTCAGTGAATTGAGAAGTTACCGAGTGTACGATGAACGAATACAGATGAGGAAGTGGAAATAAAATTTTATTTAGAATTTTGTTGTAAAGCTGGAAGTAAGAAAAAAAAAAAACTGTATCTATTGATGATAGTTGATAGTTAAAACTCGAAGAAATTGTATGAAAAGGTAAACAAACTATTGATTTTTCATTGAATATGGAAAGTAATTGATATGAATAAAAGAGCAATTCACTTAAGAGTGTGTCCTTTATTATGTATTTACGGTTTTATTCAAGTACTTTTATCAATAAACAAAAAAGGTCTTATCTTTAAACATGCATCAGATGAAAACCTTATTTACCTAAGCACGTATGAAAGCTTATTTTAATGCATCACGAACTTATCTAAGAAGCATTTATTCGCTTGAAAGCCATTCACAAACTTAAATTTGCTTCATTTATTATACATATATTTAGTTTGTGTTGTAAATATTGTATTGTATTCACATAAATTTGCTTCATTTATTATATATTTATTTAGTTTGTGTTGTAAATATTGTATTTACTTATCTTTACATAAATTTGCTGCATTTATTGTATATGTATTTTTGGGTTGTGTTGAAAATATTGTATTGCATTTACTTATCTTTACATAAATTTGCTTCATTTATTATATATTTATTTTGTGTTATGTTGTATAAATATTGTATTGTATTTACTTATATTTACATAAATTTGCTTTATTTATTATATATTTATACTGTGTTTCTCATTAAATTCCGCTAATATATGTAGCAGAGAAATTTCCATTATTTATACGTTGTTGATGAAAATGAAATTTATACGAATAAAATCCTAACAAAGGAAATTAACTTAAATTTGAAATAAGACAGATTCGAATTTGAATAAGAATTCGAATAAGACAGACTTAAATTCACAGAATTAGTGATTCGAAATCCACTTTAAACTGTAGATTCCGGTCTTATTAGCCTAAAGGTGCAAAAAATAACCGTAGAAAGACAAACTAAACCAAACTTTTAACGTATATTCTACAGTTGACTTTTCAAAAGAGAAATATTAATTGAAAAGAAATTCCTTTTTAATACAGGAAAAAGAACCAGAAGAAGTTTTCAATTAATTTTAATAGATAATTTAAGTTATGATCGTTAGTTTCATGTAATTGTGGCAATAGAATACAGGAACATCCAAAGTAAGATCTCATCTTCTCCTAAAAGCATTTTCTGTGTGCGACACTATTTTAAAACAAAAATCCTCAGGAATTTTGTACTAATAATGTTTGTATAGTGATCACAAAATTTATTTTACATTTTTTAATAACTTCATGTTAGATTTTACGCACTAACCATATTAACCACAAAACAGCTCAGTCTTAAAGTGGATTTAAGCGAATTTTTATAATGGTTTATCTCTTGACAAAAAAAATTACAAGGAATAATGAATGCTACTATCAGTTTGTAAGGCTTGGGACATGGTTTTACATTAAGTTCTGGATATTCCAATTTCGATTTTTCTATTTGGGAATAAAGGGGGAAAGGGGCCGGAGAAGGAATAACAAGGCAAACAATTCATGCCCTCCATATTAAAATGCATGCTCAAATGCAATTTCAACCGGGAACTATCATACATTTCCATTTGTAAAAAGAAACATCTCGAACAGAACATTTCTCCCAATTCTAAATGGGAATAGTATACGCTCGTGAAATAAAAACCCTTTTCTCATTGTGTATACGAAATGAGATGTATTAAAATGGACACACAGCTTCTCCAAATCTGAACTGAGGAAAAATATCAAAAAAAAAAAAAAACAACATAAGAACCGTTTATTTCCACAAACTTTTTCAAAAGGAAGATGGAGGAAGAGAAATGGAATGTCATTAGAATGCGAGAAAATTTCTTCTTAAGGAAGGAATAAAAAGGGGGTGAGGGGAGGGGGTAGGAAAATCGTCAAGTTACAATTTCATAAATAATGCTACCATCTTACAGTCATCAAAAGATTACGGCTCAACAAGAAACAGTTTTGCAGAGAACGGATGGGAATTCTAGGGGTGGGTTAGAGAGGGTGGTGCGAGTATTATTTTCAATCCTTTAGCATCCAGCAAACGATCGCGGAATATAGAACGAAATCGCAATTTTCGTTCGATGAAAACCATCCGATACGATTATCGATATTATTTTTCGAATGGAAAGGGGGGAGGTTTACTACACCAAAGGGGTGACGAGATTGAATAGAAGAAAAAAAATGCAAAAGAAATACAGTATAAAGAACAAAACAAACTAAAAAACATTTGCGCACGCACATTCCCAGCTCGCTCTCTCTCTGAAAGCACTGAGGGGGTTGTTATTAGTTTAAGTTTTTCGAACACTGAGGTGGAAAGTTGGGGAAGAGGGAGCGGGGAGGGGAGGAATAGATTCGAGATGAGTTGAGAGAGCATTTGCATATTCCTGGCGACAAAGCAATAGCGCAGTCATTATCATTCTCCTTTCAGTTGTAGAAGAATATGTCTTTTAATTTATCGGAACCTGCAAGAAAAATTTGACTTTCAAATTTTCGTTATCTGGTAGGGAATGCAAATAGGTTCTTGTCTGTCTTTCTTAGACAGGAGGGTGGAATAGGGGGTGGAGGGGGTTTGAGTTTGACGAAGGGGTGCAGCGATTTCGCCCTGTGTCGTCAGACGATCTTTTCTTCTCTTGCACGGTTGAATCGCAAATTTTAAAAAGCACAACTCTCCAATTAAGACGAAGTTTTACAAAGCGAATTTCTATGCTTTAGTTATACGGTGTATGGAACAAATTATCGTCTGCAGGAGGGGAAAGGGAAGAAAAAGGGGGAGGGGGTGGAGGGAATGTTGCAGGGATAGGCCGTATTAAGAGAAAGGATGCCGTTTATTAAACAAGGCAAGATGGCTGGAAAGTTGCGAAAATTTGTCTAGACAATATGTATTTTTATGCAATATCTAAAGAGTGCTTTGTCTTTTTGTTATTTTGATCAGGAACATTGTTATATTATACGTGACAAGAATACATTTTGTCGAAATTTAAGTTCTAACTGTGTCAAAAACGAACACTTTATGTTTTAATTCAGCATGAAAAGTTAAATTGTTAGACGTGCTCCGTTATTTAATAACAGTATATTGAATTTCATAAAATCTATTAAAAGAGAAATGCAATTAAATTTTACATCAATGATAGACATCAGTAGGCATTATCAAAAAGACATTATTCTTGGTTTCAGGTTCAAATTTATTCCACGCGTGCTTTGTATTGATTGTTATCAAATGCTCAGAAATAAGAATACTTGATAATGACAAAGACATGAGACTCCGATTATTTAGTGGAGTTATACGGGTTTTCACCCATACGACAAGCAAATGCATGGCAAGCATATTTATTAATCCTTTTGAAAGAAAAATTATTAATAATTCTTCTTCGTTGACGCTACAACCCCATGGTGGTCCAAGGTCGTCTGCCTACTGGCAAGTTTCGAGGCAAGAGATGTTTTCTTTTTACTTTTAAGGAGATGTTTTCTTTTTACTTTTTTTTTTTTTTTTTAACCCTACACAGGTTGTCAATCCTACGCCCAATGCTCTACAGTCATATTAGACCTTGAGGTCTTATGGCCAAGTAGCTAGAGCTCTGGAACTCGGTACCTTAGGTTTCGGGTTCGAGTTCCGGCGGCGCCATGGATGTTTGTAGTGGTTCGAATCCACTTTAAGCCGTAGGTCCCAGTCTCATATGACCGTAGAGCGTCACAGAGCTCAATCAGAATTCTTCTCAAACCACATCATTCCTAAACTGTAAAGGGGCAACCCGCTCCAGGCACAGTGATGTGGTGTGGTGCGGTGTAGTAGTAGTCATATTTGACCGGGATCAACGGTTTAAAAGTGGATTCCGAACCACTACAAACATCTATGGCACTGCCGGGACTCCAACCCGAAACCTGTGCCACTGAGAGCCACAGACCATTAGGCCCCATTTCTTCTTAATACTAATATATATTAATTCTTCTAACGGACGATGGACTGACTGCTCGTGGCTTACATAAGTGAAACATAAAAAGTGTTTGACGTGTACAAAATTTTTAAAAAAATATTTCACACAATACATGATACGATTTTAATACTTCTGTATACGATACAGCACGCAATATTGCTAGTATTTCCAATAAAAAAAATAATTAAAAAGAACAACAGAATAATTAAAATAGTTCTTAAAGCTAGTGTGGTGAATTACCGAATCTCTAAAAGGCTATAAAAGGAGAGATAAGGAAGAAGAAAAAAATCTATTCATTACAATTACCAGTTATCAAATTACAGAAAACACTTCCTCCGTTCCGCAAGAACAAGTCACGGTTATGGATTCCCAAAGGTGGCATGGGGGATGGGGGAGAGTGATGACGGAGAAATCGGCAATTCGGCGTTAATCGGTAACAATTACTTATGAAAACTCCCAAATGCAAAAACGAATGAGTCAGCAGCCACCGAAAACAGTGGAGACAACCAATCCCCGAACGTAATTAGGGGTTGCAAAAGAAAAGGGTGTGTATGAGTTCCGGGCGGACACTTAATTTGGAGGTCTTAATTCAGTCGGACAGACCCCGAATTGAATATGGCAGAGCAGGAATCATGAGATAAATAATAATACCTATCGATCAAAAGGGAATTATTTGCTCGTTGATAAGAATGCCTTTTGTTTTCCGTGTATTGAGCGTGGTGTTATTAATTTATTGAGGTGCTATTTACTTGGTTCAAGATCATATGCGTCTTTTGGTCTTAAATCCCCCAAACAGAGGAGAGTGACTTATTTCCCCACAGATAAAAATTAAATTAACTTAAGTAGAAAAGTTATTTGTAGAACTTTTTGGTTCAATTAAATAATTTTAGTTAATCCTTTATTTATTTATTTTTTTTTTTTCCTGTAAAAATTTTCAGTTAATCTAAAATAAATTGGAACACCAAGAAATTCTTTCCTAACATTAAAAAAAGTCAAACCAATGTATTTTAAATAATCAATAAGAATTGTAAACAAAATAAACTATTTGCCCCCCTCCTCTTTTAAAAAATGAATCTTCTTTAAAAAATATATTTTTCTTTTCAAATTTTAGAAAATGCGTTCAATCATCCTGTAGTACATCAGATGGGATTTTGCAAACTATTAACATAGTGGTAGTCACCATCAGAAGACATAATTTTTTTTGACAACAAATAAACATCTGACACTTCATAACCATTCTTAAATTTCAAATATATAAAGATAGATTATTAATATAGAGAAAACCTTAAGAAAATTCCTTTCACATGAAATTTCATCACCAACTGGAATGTATATAAAGATATATTAGAAAATATACTAATTTTGATTACAGACATTGCCAATAGATGGCAGGATTACTCAATTTACTAAATTTAACTACTTTTTTTCACAAGATAGAGTGCTATGTGCTAAGTTCTATTCTAAACATAAAGTGCTATGTTTTGAAAATATTCTTAAAATGTGTCATTCACCTCCCCTTTATTTTTTAATATCAATATTAATTATTAAAATTTTTTCTTGTGAGGCATTACTTTGCTTGTATCATAAATACGCCATGAATTGTTTTTAACTAGTCAATAACCATCCTATTTATTACTATTTACTTCAATTTTTTCATTAAATATTTTAATTATTAAATTTAATTGAATAACAAAACGTTTCTCGATAAATTCAATTTTAAAAACTATGAAATTGATAAAAAAAATTTAGAAAACAGTAATACAGATTTTTCAGAAAAAATAAAATTCCAACAATTATTAATACTTTGAAAAAAATTCGTGCCATGCGAATTAAATTTTAAATACATGTGTATAGGAAATTTTTATATTCGAAAAGTAGCTATCAAACGAAACACATGGTTACTGTTTTTATTAAAAAAAAAAAATTGACTTTCCCCAGGTGAGGATCGAACTCACAGCCTCGGCATAACTCGCAAATACTGCACTATAAGTACCGCGCGCTAACCAATTGCGCCACTGGGGAGACAGACACAACACGATTGATAACTTCCATCAACTTTTTCCTCTGTATTTTATCTCGTCATTTATCAACCTTTTTGTTTGATTTGATGACTGCTGATAAATAAAAGCTATTCAGCTGCGAAAACACTCGTACAAAGAGAGTTTCTGTTTGCTATCAAACAAAGTGTGACAGCTATAGTACTACAAAAAGCTTTAAAAGAAGTTTGTACGAGAATTAAATCTTTCATTACAAGATTATTTTTATTTTCTAATTATGAAACAATATTTTAACACGTAAAAAGGAATATAATTTTTTTAACTTCTTTAATTAAAATTAATTTAACTGTAAAAAAGAATATGTCAAGGAGAATTTTAACTATAAAATCATTCAATAAGAATAAACATTGTATGATGACCCTCAAAATATTTTATTATTTGTAATAAATGTCTTACAAATATTATGACATTAGTTTTATGGATCACTACCATAAAAAATCGGTATTCAGAATTTTTGTCAGAAGCTAACGAAAAACTATGCGAAATGAGTTTGCAAATATTTCGGTATGTCGTTAGTATATAAAATCCTCTTATCCATAATGCACTACTATTTCAACCGCTAAATATACGAACTATTATATGAATTATTATTTTTACATTTATTGTTTTTTTTTTATTATTTATTTATTTGGCTTACCAATATAAAATGAATAAAATGTAATTAAAAGAATTTTTTTTTCAATTTTGAATATAGTTATTAATGCGCACTTAATAATAGAAAAAAACTATAAAAATTATTAATGTTACGAAAATGTTTAAAAAAAATAATTAAAAAACCTGCCAGCAGGCAGACGGCCTTAGTCCACCATGCGGCAGTTGTGAAAATGAAGAAGAAAATGTCACATTTTAATATTAATTATTTATTTCATTTTGTTTCTATAATATTTAAATAAGCATGAATTAAAGTAACTATAGGCATACTTTTTTTTTTTTTTTTTTTTTTTTTTACAAGATAGGAGTTAAATAGCCACTGCATGACCAAAATAATGCGATATCTGTGCTAACATGCTAACAACTAAACTAAATCTAATTTTAAAATCTCCGTAATTCTTATGAGATACAAATGAAATAATAATAATCTTTGACAAATAATAACAACAATATTTTACGATATTTAAACATAAAACTAATAAGAAATCTACCGAATACAAAAATAAAATGCATCTAAAAAAAATCAACCATGCTGACCTACCAGAAACAAAACCTATCTACAAAAATTCTTTTGCATGCTAGTAAATTTCCATTCGACACAAACAACCCCAACAAAGCATTCCATATTTTGCTGGAGTGTCCATGTACATTAATTTATTCACTACATAATAATCAAGGAAGCAAATTCCCGCCAAAGGTCGTAAGCTTGCACCCAACCAGGAAGAGTCCATTCCTCTTCTGGAGAGTGTTACGCACTCCTTGGTGAAAGCCGTTAATCACACCAAACTATCATCCCAGTGACACTTTAGTATCCCGTGGTTAAGTTATTAGCAATTTCTTGATTGGTCTCCCAATTAATTCAAGTCTCCAATTACAATTCAGTGACTTGAAGGATTAACTTGTCCGGTGGCACTATAGGCCGAGCGCTGATTGGTCGTAAACTCTCGGCTCCACAAAAGCCTGAGGTCTCAAAATCCCCTCGTTTAATATGGATAAAGGCAGCATGTATCGTAAACATCCATTACATGGGGAACTGTACTTTGCAACCGTGAAATAAGGGAGACTTGTTGGGTTATTTAAGTTTTTATATACGTTATATAAAAGACTGGTGAAGTTATTTGTTCGACAAGTGTTTGAGTTGGGTGTATATAAACTGCTTGGAAATGAAGTCAGGATAGGGTATTAATTTGATAATGTATACCACAGATGTCCAAGGCGAGGTTTAATGGTCCATAAATTAGATGAAGCGACAAAAATAAAATATTGTTTCTTTGGTAAATAGATGGGTAATAAAATCGGCAAGTTTGTTCAAACAGCTTAGCAATGCAATAAGTTGTTTAACTGATTAAAATTCATTGCGAAAATTTAATATCTGTTGATAAAAATACTAGCGCTTTATTTTATAAAAGTATCTTTTTTTAGCTTGTTAATTCAAAACAAATATGAAGTTAATAACCTCCAAATGATTTTATATTAATAATCCCATACATACCGTACATATCATTAACAGAAGAATAAATTGCCCAGCATTAAATGTTTGCGACGATCATATTTAAACAATGTCAACAAAATTTACAAGGTTCATTGTTCTATCATTTTTCATAAATTATCGACATAAAAGTTCATCGATAGTTTTTACTGGTGACGTTAGTTTTGACTGGTGAAAGTTATTTGTTTGGCAGGTGATTCACAATTGTTTGAGTTTGGGTGTATATAAATTCCATGGAAATGAAGTCAGGATAGGGTATTACTTTGGTAATGTATACCACAGATGTCCAAGGCGAGGTTGAATGGTCCATAAATTAGATGAAGCGACAAAAATAAAAGATTGTTTCTCTGGTACATAGATGGGTAATAAAATCGGAACTGTTTGTTCCAAAAGCTTAGCAATGCAATAAGTTGTTTAGCTGATCAAAATTCATTGCGGAAATTTAATATATGTTGATAGAAATACCCGAGATATCTTTTATACGCTTTTAGGCTTGATAATTCAAAACAAACATGATGCTAATAACCTCCAAATTGATTTATATAATTATTAAGCCCAAAAGATAACGTACATACCATTGAAGGAAGAATAAATTGGTTGATATTAAATGTGGTGCGATGATCATGTTTAAACAATGTTAACAAGATTTATAAGGTTCATCGTTCTATGCATTTGTCATAAATTATCGACACATAATGTCATCGATAGTTTTTAATAAGGTATCTAAAAGGTTTATTATTGCAACGTAAATTGTTTACATCATTTTAGTAAATGGGTCTTGAATTACACGCAAGCATAAGAATATTGTTTAAAAAAAAAAAAATTTCATCGCAAAAGCTCGCGCAAATATTTATTTCGCTTTGATGACAGTAATTTAAAGAAGCCAGCAAATTTGAAGTGATGTTACTATCTCGTTTTTTTTTATTATTATTATTATATTTTCAATTTAAACTACTTATCTTTCAGGCGACGAGATAAATATCTTTCAGAGGAACATATTTTATTCCAATGAACTAAATATGATGTACAAAGAGAAAAGCTAAAACAGGCTTTTGGATACAAAGTCCTATCCTATTCTTGGCTATTTGATATAGTTTTGTAATAAGATTCGTCGCTCGTATCAATTATTAATTTCCTAAAAATCTCTAGTTTTGTGTGTAGTAGTAGTAGTGTGTGTAAGTTATAACCTTTGTATTGTTTAGTGACAGAAGTTCTCCACAAAGTCAGATTTCTTTCTTGTGCTTCTTCTTTTTAAAAGTTTTTTTTATCAGTCAAAACCTACTAATTATCTGAAGATCTTTTCTATCTTTACTTATTTCTTTTTTTTTTTTTTTTTTTGATTTCTTCTTCTCAAGAGCAAATGGATAAATTGAGATAAAGCAGCCAACGCTAACATAATTTCAAAGTCAAGTCAAATAAATATCGTTAAATTATACACAAACAGATCATTTAGTATTTGAGTGCGTTATGATATTTTTCTTAAAGAATATTAAAGATCCAAGATGGTACAGTTATTATAAAATTCACATATCCTTCTATGTCCCTGCCAAACTATATCAATTTAACTAATACAGAAAAATGAGCTTATATTTATTATAAACGCTTGCTGATATCAATGAATATCTATGTCGTAGATCTGTGTTCATTAATGAAGATATTATGTTTTTATAAAAGGGCCTGAATGGCCGAGTGGCTAGCGCTCTGGCGCTCGGTACCACAGGTTTCGGGTTCGAGTCCGGCGGTGCCATGGATGTTTGTAGTAGTTCGAATCCACTTTAAGCCGTAGGTCCCGGTCATAATAGGATCGTAGAGCGTTGCGGGGACATTGTTACTCCGCGTCTGTGTCTTCAAGTTACACGCGCCCCCTGGGTCATGCAAAGTGAGTACGTCTGTGCAGCGCTTGCCTTAAGGCATCCAAGATCAAGCTGTCTAAGTGTTTGCCAGCTGCATTGGAACAAAAAAAAAAAAAATGCTTACATAAAATGTCATTAGAGCAATCTAAAATAAAACTCGAGATTTCATACTTTGATAAAATTTCGAAATTTCCTCTAAAGATTTGTTTTTATAATGTTATCAACTGTATTTTATATTATATTGGAATTATTTTACAAATAAAAAGGAAAATACCAGCATACTTTCAGTTTATTTCAAGAAACAGGTGTATCATTTTCCAGCAAATATCAACTATTTTCCTTAAATGTGAAGAAAAGGAGCAGAAAGCATAGACGTTCCAACTTACCTAGAAAATAAAAAATTAATTAGTTAATTTCAAATAAAATCATAAAAAATTTCAAATACAAATAAAATGGTTGTTTGTATACCAGCAAACTAATATGTTATTTGCAATTGTTTAAAATATGTATAAATATCATCTAAAAACACATATTACAACTTTTATGGAATTAAATAGAATTTTTTCTTTTGAAATGATTGTGGAATTCACCATTTTAAGCAATAGAAGAAAAAAATAATGTATCAAATTCAAAAGTTGTTCACTTTTTATATACCATCTATTGTTTATTAAACCACTTTGCATACCACGTTGTTGTTATTAATCCCCCTGGTGCAGGAAAACCTACACGAGGTCCATAAGACACTGTCGCAGGCGAGTGGTCCATAGTTAAGGATAATATTCAGCTTCACTTTAGCGAGGAACCACGAGGACTGAAGACTCACCAAACCTCAAGACAATGCTTTACGTTCATATTAGACCGGGATCTACTGTTTAAAGTGGATTCCGAACCACTACAAGCTTCCACGGCACCTCCGGGATTCGAACCGAACCTGTGGCACCGAGCGCAAGTCACTCGGCCATCAAGCCCTACATATAGTTAATATCTAATACAAAAGATATATATACAATATGTTATTAGCTAGTAATTCCACATGTATTGCTTATATTTTAATACATTATAAAAATATTTAGATTTAAAATTAAAAGAAAACTGTCAAATAATTTTAATTAATTTAATTTCCGGCAAAATTTGTTTATAGAAGAATGTTAAAAAGATCTGTCCAGATAATCATCATCAGTGGCGCAATAGCCCCATGGTGGCCCAAGGCCGTCTGCCAGACTTCGAGACAGAAGTTTTCTTTTTTATAGGGGTAGGGTTGTCTGTCTTACGTCCAACAGTCATATTAGACCGGGACCTACGGTTTAAAGTGGTTTCCGAACCACTGCAAACATCTATGACACCACCGAGACTCGAACCCGAAACTTGTGGCACCGAGTGCCAGAGAGTTAGACACTCGGCCATTCAGGCCCAATTAAACCAATTTGCATACCAGATTAACTTAAGAAATCTTTATAAAGAATAATATATAGTACAAGATTAGTATAAAATAAACAACTATTTTTTTGCTTATTAATAAAATAAATCTACAACTTTGACAAGTACACGGAATTAAAAGTAACATGTCAATTAAGATTCAATTCACATAACTCCATGATCACTAAAGAAATAAAGTCAGTAATCAATTTCATAATAAAGTTAATAGTTAAGACTATTTTATTACCATTCAACTTAAGGCATGAAAAAAGAACTCAGCGTGCATACTAATACTGCTTTAATCTTAAGTATGATCAGACCCTCACTGAACAACTTACTCCGAATGCAATCTTTAAAAATGATCGATCTACAAACACACAAAAATGTAAGAGACACAAAAAAAAAAAAAAACGAAAAATGCTAAGAGTGGAGATCAATTCACGAAAAATTTATGAAGATTGATCGCTGTAATAGCTTTATTATATTTATATTGAATACTTACTAAATCATCTTTATTATACCTGAACGAGCTACTTAATTTATTACATAATTATCACGTCATACTGACTGATATATTTGAAAGATGACTGTTTTAGTTGAGGAAATAATAGAGGATTAAATGTATAACGTGATACTTATACCAGGCAGGTAGATATACAACAATGTTGTTAGAGATGTACCACAATAGTCAATCATTCATTTTAAAATAATCGATTTCTCTAAACAGAAAACTGATCGGTTTTCCCCAAACAGAAAACTGATTAAAATTGCAAAACTTTGAATAAACGTATACATTAAAAATTTGATTAATTGCTTAAGATTATCATTTCAGTCTTTTAAAACAACACCTTTTCAATCGTGATTCTTTTAAACCTCCCATTAGAAAATAAATAATACTCATCAGCGTATAAATTACTTTCATTTTATCTCTAATATGTAATTATCCAATCCTTCCTTGAAGTCAAATGTAATATGTAATTACATATGACATTTTTGGGAAGGACATATTTTCTTTGTCTTTCTTGGAATATGTCTCTAAAATATTCCTTCAGGAAATAGATCAAAAGGTAGGAGGACAGATCAATCGATCTTCAGGTTGATGCATCTATTCTTATAAACCACTGACGTGAATTTATTTACAATTGCTTACAAAATACAGTTTCAATCGTATCTTAACGTCACAGTTCAGTAATAAGTAAATTCGACACGCGAATCTTCAATTGACTATCTGAAATTGAATCATACTTTGTTTCACAACAGTACCGAAATGCAAACAAGGGTTAATATCAGACAACCCAAAAACCAAAGAAATGGAAATGTGATAATCACGTAATAGCGAGGTACGGAAGCAGCACGCATGGTGAAGCTAAATCTTCCAAGAATAGCATTCACAGAATGAAGCATTAACTTCCTAAAAAAGAGTTTGTGGGGAAGAAGAAAAAAAGATCACAATTCAATGAATGATCACAAAAAATTCGATCAAAAATAATTCAAATGCAATTGCTGAATGATTGGTCGGAAAATTTGTTCCCCAATACCTGACTGAATTAGATGAATTATGCAGATAATGATCTCAGGCTGATTTCAAGTTTGTTGTTGGACTATTTATCCAATTAAGCCTCCGTTTACTTCTCCAAACAAAAACTTTGGGATTATCGTAATGGCATACTACCTATCCGATATAATAAAATGAATTCAATTTGACAATCGAAAATAAAAAAAAAATGACTCATGTTTTATTTCACAACAGTACCAAAAATAAAATCCAAAACAAGGTTTAATATCAGATACCAAAAAAATAATAATAATAATAATAATAAAAACCAAAGAAATAGAAATGTGATAATCAATTAATAACGAGGTGCATGGTGAAGCTAAATCTTCCAAGTATCGCATTGACAGAATGCAGTCATTAACTTCCAAAGAAAGAACTTGTATGGGGGAAAAAAGATCACAATTCAATGAATGATCACAAAAAACGATCGCAATTCAAATGCAATTGCTGAATGATTGGTCGGAAAATTTGTTTCCACAGTAATCGACTGACTGAGATGGATTACGGAGATAATGATCTCAGGCTGATTCCAAGGTATTGATATTGTTGTTGAACAATTTATCCAATTAAACCTCCGCTTACTTCTGCAAATAAAAACTTACGGATTACCGTAATGACATATTACCTATCCGATACAATAAACTGAATTCAATTTGAATTGAAGCAATACAACTCACGAAAATCTGTTACAATGTAAGCGATAAAATCATAATGCTGCTAAACAAATATAAGAACTGAGCAAAAACTTTTATCTGCAGCGGACCACATTCAATAATGTATTTTGATAATTTTATGGGTAACCACGACTTCTAAAATAAGGATAATAATCCTAGCAAAATCTGATAGCTCTGTTGATAGAAATCTACGGATAAGAGGTTGTGGCATCTTGGAATTTCTATTAGCTGTGTGGAAAAAAAAAAAAAGATATTTGGAATAAGCAATCTTTCAAAATGATTAATGATTGGTAACCGAATTTATACGTTGAAGCAACGTGACAGGCCACAAGCAATGATTAATAACTTTAGTTATGAAATTAAGCAACTGTTTTGTTTTTTTTATTATTTATCAATTTACAGAAAGGAGATAGCATATCTAGTAATCTTATATTAAAATAAATTTATTAAAAAATATCTTATTTTTGTTTTCCAATTAAAAAAGCATGGTTAGTAACATTTTTTTTTTTTTTCCCAAGTCACATTTATTGACGTGCAAACTATTTACCAAAGAATTAAATTACGAGCAAAATTACGAGTGAAATCTGATATTACGAGCAAAATTAATGAACATCAAAACATTGTCTTCAGGTTATTCTCCAGTTGGAATGCATGCCAACTTGGAAGCCATGTAACTGAATTTATAATTAATAAGCAAGTTGCCTTTCCAAATTGTAAAGAGAAAGCCCTATAGGCAGTGAGTAGATGGTAACAACAGAGTGGTAGGTGGTATATCATTGCTGTAATCCCCAAGTTTTTATTTGTAGAAGTAAAAGGAAGTAGGTGGTAACAATAGGGTGGCAAGACTAGCAAATGACCACGGGGTCTGGCCTGAACAGAGACTATGAGTATAAAAAAGAGGCCTTATATTTATAAATTTAAATGACATCGAATTTTTGGAAAAGGATGAAGAATTTGTTGGTGTATATAAAAAGATATATCTGTTTGATAAAGAAATTCTCAATTTGCGCTCCACTTTTATACATGAAATTAGAAGATCTTCTTCCATAAGTGTTTGGTTTGTCGCTCTACGATCATCTTTTGCACACTTTAGGCTAATTAGACTGGGACCTACAGTTTAACGTGTATTCCGAACCCCTAACAAACATCCATGCTACCGCCAGGATTCGAACCTCAAACGCCAAAGGCCAGATGGCTAGCCAATTGGCCATTAGCCACTCTTCCATAAGAGAACTGGCTGTTTAATTAATCAAAAGGAATCATTGTATGTCTTCAAGCTTGAAGTCAGCACTGCATTTGTGCTATTTGTAAAATTTATATGACAACGGCTAGAGTTAAGCAATCATTCTCGAAATTAAAATTGATAAAAAAAAAAATCGATTAAAAAATTCTATGGGGCAAGACATTTACGTAATTTGGTTTTCTATGCATCGAACATTTCAAACGAGTTAATTCGTGCAAAACATTTATAATTCTAGACCGAATATTTTGGGCTTGTATTCTAAGAGTTCACAAGATGATATCGTATGATGGTTAGTCATTCTACTAATATTTCATGTTGCTTTTACGGATATTTGACACGATGTCCTTTTGATGTTTGGCGAAGATTTGCGCAATATTTATTATTCATTATCTCTGACATTTACCTTCAAGTAGTTTTATTATTATTATTATTATTATTATTATTATTATTATCTAACATGAGTAAAAGTGAACATTTTTGAGTGATAATAACAGTGATGGTTTTGGTTTGTCGCTCTATGGTTATCTTGTGCACACTTTAGGCTCAACAGACCGTAACCTACAGTTTAAGGTGGATTCCGAACTAACAAACATCCATCCACCGCCAGGATTCGAACCTGATGCCTGGGATACCAAAGGCTAGAGTGCTAGGATAATATTAGTGATGAATTTTATGATGGCATCAAAAGTTTTAGGATACTAATGTGCAATCCGAAATGTTCCCTTTATACTTTGATTTTTATATTACAAAATAAATACAATAAAAACTTATTTATCTTAATTTTTAAAAAAGCATAATTTCAATTTCAGAATTAAAAATATTGAAACAAAACTTTATTTTTTAAAAAAACTATTTCCTTGAGGGGTTAAACACAGAAAGGGTATTAGCCTTTGGCATACGACACTACAGACTTTAAAAGTACATTTCATAGGATACGCATTTCTTTCAGTAACTCTCAACGCTACACCTGCCACAGAACACACTATTACAGCACAACCAGTAACGCTTCAGTGCTTCTCATACCACCCATACCATAAGCCACAAACAGGAAAACTGAGGCGAACGTCTGAATCTTGTTTTTCTGCAGAACTATGCTGCTGACAGAAAATTGCGGTCCCTCTGCTGTGAATTACACATCATCGAGCGAGACTTCCGTTGCTCCTCCCCCCTCCCAGTTTCGAACCCCCAGTTGAGAAGAAAAAGGTGCAATTAACGTGCTTGAGGGGGAGGTCTGGCGTCGGGTGTGAAAAACATCCAAAAGAAGACAGAAACCAGAATGACGCACCAATGGTTCTCCATCCTTCCTCTTCGAAGAGCTTCTTCAAGGGAATTCTGACGGTCTAGTCACTGATTTGATTGAATAGTCTAGTAATCTTAGACCAGTTAGTGACACGAGAGAGTACGTTTTTTTTTTTTTTTTTTTTTTTACCATTAACTTTTATCTCTAAAAAAATAACTGTAAAACGCTAGCAAGATTCTCATAATAAATTATTACATTAACTTGAATTCATTTCTCCACATTTTCATAAATAAAACTGGTTTGATTTGTCGCTCTACGGTCATTTCTTGCGCACTTTAGACTAATTAGACCGGGCTTAACGTGGATTCCGAAGTTTAACGTTTAAGCGGGCCTGACTGGCCGAGAGACTAGCTCTCTGGCACTCATTACCACAGGGTTCGGTTTCGAGACCAGTCGGTATCATGGATGTTTGTAGTGGTTCAATCTAATATGGCTGTAGAGCGTTGTGCTGAAAACCCTACCCCGTAAAAACATCAGCGTCACGTTTTTTTCCAAGTCAGACACTACGAGTACTCCATCACAACATCAATCATTTCCTCCTTCTATGAGAACGCTCGGTTTCTTGGACTTGATCTAGATGTCTGCCAAGTGTATTAAGAAACAACAACATTTAAGTGGATTCCGAAATGAATAACGCAGTTAACGTTACAGTTAGTTTAACGTGGACAGTTAACGTGGATATCGAACCACTAACAAACCTCCATGCCACAATCAAGATTCGAACCTGAATAAACTGGATAAACACTGTACAGTAAATAATATATATTAATTTTCTAAATTAATGTTTGGCTGGTTAACTGCTTTTGTATGATGAATCAGCTGTTACAACACTAATCGAAAGTTCATAAATGTTCATGCTATATGTATTTTTTCCATTTATTCAATATAATTTCTTTTTTAATTATCTATCAACATTATCACCATATCATAAAGCCAGAAGTTTAATAAGAAAATGAAAAAAATAATAAAAGTTATAAAATAAGGTAAATATTCTACACTGATATCAAAACTGTAACTTAAATATAGTTTATTTCAAATTAATTTATTTCACCATAAATCAAACAAGTGCACCATATGTACGCAAACAAGTTTTTACATGGTAAACGTCATTTAATATCGAGAAAGTATATTATACACAGTCTTCAGCAACATTTTTTTTTTTTTTTTTTTTTTTTACAGGTGTTTTTTTCAAAAACATCAAACTAAAAAACACGGATTCCAAGTATCGAAGAAGGGAATTTTGCCATCAATTGTATAAAAACATCCAAAAGAAGATAGGAACCAGAATGATGTACTAATGGTTCTCCGTCCTTATTCTTCAAAGAGCTTCTCCAAGGGAATTCTTGACAGACTAGTCAAGTGATTTGACCGAAAAGTCTGGTAATCTTAGATTAGTTAGTGATTCGAGAGTATTTTTTTTTTAATCACTAAAAGACAATTGTAAAACACTGGCAAGATGCATTACAAGATCCTTATAATAAATTATTGCATTAATTTGAATTTATCTCTCCAAGTTTTAAGGAATAAAACTGGATAAATACTATATATAACAGTGAATAATGTACAATGATTTTCGAAACTAATGCTTTGTTGGCTAGCTGCTTTTATATGATGAATCAGCTGTTACAGCAATAATCCACAATGAAGATTCACAAATGCCCATGTCATTTGTATCCTTTTTTTTTTTTTTTTTTTTTTTGTCCCACGGTATAATTACTTTTATGGTGCTCCAATGTCGATATATAATTAAAAATATTAAAATTTTAATAAAAAATTTTTAGGATACTAATGTAAAAATATATATATTTTTATATATATATATGTGTTATAAAATAAAGCATTGACGTCAGTTTAGGATATTTCCGTTAAGTTAAATATAGTTTATTTCAGAATAATTTATTTCTCCATAAATCAAACGTGCACCATATGTACACTAACAACTTTTTGCCAAGCAAACGTCGTTTAATATCCAGAAACTATATTACACGGGCTTCAGCAACATTTTTTCAAAAACATCAACATAAACCATTGATTCCAAGTATCGAAGAAATTGAATTTAAAGTACTTTCCGATTTTAACGAAAGAAAAAAATATCTGAAATATGCTAAACTCTTTTTGAGCAAAACTTATTTCACTCAATAAAACTTCCCGAACTCTTTAAAATGGGACTCGCGAGTCAAATTTCGCAGAAAGATCTATAGCCCAAACTGCCCTCACAAGTCAAGAAAACGTGTTGCTGTCCCTTCGTCAGGGGTAGGGGGTGGGGGTCGAAACCATTCGTTACACCTTCTAACAGGGATAACTTTTGACGGGAAAGGGTTATTTATGAAGGCGTCCCCTTTGCTACCCGATTCTTTAAAAGTTCAGCTGGTGTATCCATCAATTTTTATGTCAGAAATACAGAATATGAAAGACCGCCGGCCATAATGCGCAAAGCAGGTACAGCTACAACTTTCTTAAGGAGTTCGGTTAATAAATTCCTTTGCTACAAGTCATGAAAAGGTCTGGTTGAAAGCAAGAGAATTCTGATCTTTAACGATAGTTTAGTTCAATGCTTCCCTAAACCTTACTGGGCATACCTGTACATGTACTAGCAAAACTCCCACGGTATTCACCATTTAAACGATCATATACATACACACAAATATATATACAAAAATACTATATATATATATATACAAAATTAATTGCAATATATCACTCAAGTTCAGTATCACTCAAGCTGCTTATTTGAGTATGTGAGGAAGAAAGACAACTTGACTTATACATGAGAGTTTAACCACGTGTTATCAAAAAAAATTTGCAAAGACCAAAATACATTTAAACCTATAATTTCTTTTTTAAATTTTCACTAGTTCATTTTATATTGTTTATGTTTTTTTTTATAGAAAGAAGAATATTTAATAAATTTATTTTTAGAGTTTTTCTTTATTTATTTTTGTAAGTTGTGTTACACTATAGAAATTTTCTTCTTTTTTTTTTTTGCTTAATTCTTGCAAATTTTATGAAGTATTCTTTTTCAAACAAACCATAAAAAACATTAAAAAGGATTTGTAATTGCATAAGAAGCCTATTACCAAAAAAAAAAAAAAAAAAATTAGAATATTACGAATTCAGAATAGAATAGAATATTGCGTCAGAGAACACAATGGATGTTTCTATAGTGCCCACAAGTTCCATAATTTAGTTCCATAAGTTAATAATTTTTAACCAACAAAGTTTTTGTCCACTTAAAATGATTTTGATCTTTATTTAAATAAAAATAAAATAAATAATCCGGTACAATTTAAGTGCTTCACTCTGTGTGTACTAAAAATTCTTAAAAAAAAAAAAAAAAAAAATACTAAGTTTTTCTCTGTCTTTTCATTCCTTCACCAGTTCTTACCTTACCAACATTCCGCTATTACTCAAGCAGTAATGTTTATTAAATATTTTAAAGATCCAAAAACAGCATAAAAAGTACGTGTTTAAAGGGTCTCAAAAGTGCAGGTTAAAGTACGGTTTAAAGGGTGTTATAGGACATAATCTCCATTGATAGTAAATTCTTCACATAGAAAAGACCAAGATACACAATTTGAAGGCATTAGCAATATAAGAAACTAAATAAATATGAGAAAATATTAAAGACAAAATCATAACAGTCCTCAACTACTTAACGCTTCCTATGCAAATATCTATCTTTCAACTTTAGTAAGACAAAATGCTTAACAAGTATCTAGAAGTATGAAACAATTTCCGAACTCGGTCTTCATTTCTTCTTAAAATATAAATTATCCATAAATATATCTCCCTGCATTGTCTATAAAAACCAATAGGCGATCTAACCAAGGAATACAAATCGTAATTAGTATTGCCCGAACGCTTTTCCAACAATTAATTTCCCTATTTAACTCTTCCTATGTAAATATATATCTTTCAACTTCAGCAAGACAAAATGTTTAACAAGTATCTTTCGAAACAATTTCCGAACTTGGTCATTCATTTCTTCCTAAAATATAAATTCTCCATAAATATATCTCCCTGTATCTATAAAAAAAAAAAAAAAAAAAATAGGTGATCTAACCGAGGAATACAAATTGTAATTAGTGTTGCCCGAAAGCTGTTTCAAACAATACATTTCACTATTTAACACTATGCAAATATATCTCTTCTTTCAACTTTAGTAAGACATAAAAAAAAAAAAAAAAAAAAAAAAAAAATCAATATCTTGAAATCAACATCACAGTAACTTGAAGTATGAAACAATTTCCGACCTTGGTCTTTCCTTTCATCCTAAAATATAAATTATCCATAAATATATTTGGAGAGTTCATAAAATATATCCTTGTAGTGTCTATAAAAACTTAATAGGCGATCTAGCCAAGAATAAATCGCAATTAGTATTGCCCGAACGCTTTCCAAATATTCATTTCACTATTTAACGCTTCCTAGGCAAATATATATCTTTCAACTTTAGTAAGACAAAATGCTCAACAAGTATCTTCAGAAACAATTTCCGAACTTGGGTCTTTCATTTTTTCTTACAATATAAATTCCCCATAAATATATCTCCCTGCAGTGTCTATAAAAACGAATAGGCGATCTAACCAAGAACACAAATCGCAATTAATATTCCTTGGTTAGATTACCTATCGGTTCAATAATTCATTTCACTATTTTTAACGCTTCCTATGCAAATATATATCTTTCAACACCAATAAGACGAAAAAATCAAAAGTTATCTTTTGAAACAATTCCAAAACTTGGTTTTTCATTTCTTCCTAAAATATAATTTCTCTATAAATGTATCTGGAGAGTCCATAAAATATATATGCCTGTAGTGTTTATAAAAACTTAATAGGCGATCTAGCCAAGGAATACAAAACTGTAATTAGTATCGCCCGAACGCTTTTCCAACAATCCATTTTATTATATAATGCCTTCTATGCAAATATATATCTTTCAATATTAGTAAAGCAAAATGATCAACAAGTATCTTTAGAAACAATTTCCGAACTTGTTCTTCTTCCTACAATATAAATTCTCCATAAATATATCTCCCTGCAACGTCTATAAAAACCAATAGGCGATCTAACCGAGGAATACAAATCGCAATTAGTATCGCCAGAACCCTGTTCGCAACAACTCAGCAATTCATCTGAAAAGTCAGACGCAATAAATTCCCTCTGGGCATTCTCGTCCTTCCTTGAGCAGCATGGTCCATACATTCTTGGAGACGAATGGGTTTTCGGCAAAGTGTGTAGTGTGCCCCTCCAAGTTAGAAAGGTTCGTAATCACTGGACGTCGTCTTGCATCACAGTGGAACCTAACGAATATTTACATAATGTTATTGTAGTCCAAATAGCCGCTCTGGGACTACTGGCTGAGACAGGGGACATTCACTCTGAACGAGACCAGTAGCCATTGTTCAAGAGTTGGTTA